>CAXKVY010003391.1:0-27892 GCA_964058915.1 Tetropium fuscum | reverse complement strand
ATGGGACATATTAGATATTACTCTGAATGTTTTAATAGGTATTTAGATGATGAAAACGATTTTTTCGAAAAGTAGTATGGAACGTTATAATTTTACATTTTATAATACATAATTAATGTAATATTAATACAATATGAGAAACTTCTGTGGGCAAAGAAGTTAAAATGTAACAATGTTTAGCAGCAGTTTCTAGTTCAGTTTGTTTGAAGGTTAATAATGCCTCTGGCATTTTAAATTTTGCCATTGTCGATTTTAATCAGGGATTTACGTAGTTACGAAGGAAAATAAAAATATGTGTTTTGTTCACATATGAATTGAAATTTGGTAAAATTAAAAGGTGTGTTGATAAAAATGCAACATTTTATGGTCGGTTTCAAGCGTTGTATTTTAAAGTTCACAAACATGCAAATCAGCGGATGCAGCCTATGGCGGATATCCCAATTTTGAGAAAAGCTAGTATATATAATAGGTTGATGAATATGCCACATTATTTATATGTATTACTTAAAATATGCTTAAAATGGAAAATGTATATTGTTTAACTTACCTATGTGCACTGTAAAGTAATAGAACTAACTCGATAATTTCTTTTGGAAAACAATGTGCAAAATTGGAACTACTTGTAACTTGTAACTAGAGACGCTAATAAAGAGCAGATCACTAGTAAATTCGGAACTAAAGACAGTAATAAAGAGTTACTCTCTCTTAGCACTAGAGTGGAGGGTATGTGTTACAGGAAGTAGCACCAAAGCATTTAAGACCAAAGCAATTATTGAAGGACTGTTGATATAGTGGAGATCGAAAATCACAAGTGGGGGTGCAACCAGTTACATATGTGCATCACCTGGATGGCAAGGTACGTAGTACAATCGTTCACACCATTCTAAATAATTAAATCTGCGCAATACAGTGACAAGCTAATACTAGGAATACCACCTGGTGAATAACCTTACAGCTTATAGGCTAGACATTGCCTGCCCACTTCTCCTTCCATAATAATAAGCCTACTAGATGAACATTTACTATGGTCTTACACAGGTCATGAAATGTTTGCCTTCAGGGGCTACTGTACCTACATCATACCCTTGTGGTTAAGTGGAAGGACTTTGCCATTTCAGGATAACCATTACAGAAAACTGTTGTTATTTATGATTAATTTGTTATGTCATGTAATATATTATTATTATTATTATTTATTTTTCTAAGAAAATCCAGTCACTCTTCTCTGTGGCTACTATATACCTACAGAGGGGCAATACCAACAGCCACGCCCCCCATCCGTAGGGTGAATGACTATTGTGGTACAATTGTCGTCTACTAGACAAATATAGAAGTCGCATTTTTTGATATAATGAGATGTGATATATTGAAAATGTAAATAGTGAAAATTCAGAAGAGCATTATAATTTCTGAAGCCCATCAACAATAAATACAAGCTTCCGTAATTTGGACTGCAGTTGTTCGTCACTTTAGGCCGTAAAAAGATAAATGACACATTTTAATTACAGAATTTGAAAAGAAATATTTTAATGGTATCATTAAAATGTTTCAAGATTTTTGTGATACTTTATAATTTTTTTTGATGAAAGATCAAAGCATTGGTATCACAGTAACACGTTTATTGGGGCTATATCCTACATAATAATATAACCACATGTGCATTACAGGACCCCATACCACATAACACATGTTCATATATTGAACAATGACAAGACGACAACACAGGACCACCGCAACAAGCAACGCAAGAGAAGTAGCAACACAGGACCAAAACACATAAACCTTATATTGCCGTAATATATTATTATATTTAATAAAGCGTTAATTGTATGTCTAATCAGTGCATGCATGCATAATTAAATCAATCAGCACAACTTAACAAAAGCCAAATCCTACCCATGCATTTCATCAGTATTACCATGTTGTCTAAATAAAAAAGACTTATAGCGCCGGTTGTTCTATAGATACAATTATAATAATAATTTAAAAGAGAGATATTCAAGTAAATAGGTACTGAACACATATATTCAATATTTTTATTTCGGTTACTATTACTTTTATTCATTGCAGTTTATAACATTTAAATAGAGTTAGTTTTATTGTGAATATGAAGAAAAACATTCACAAAATAATATGTATGTAAATTACCTTTAATCAAGCATGCAAATATGTTGGTGACGACACAAACACATTAATTTTTTTCATAGTTAAATATTTATATTTTTTATACACGTAAAATTTTACAGAAAATAGCTGAGAATACTAATTTGAAAATTTTTCTATTTACAAAACTAAAACTACACTCTTATTATGTTTACCAAATGCATTGTGTAAATAATTAAACGTCAATTATGGTTTTATAAAAAATCATACCCATTACTCCACGAGGTTCCATGGTCCTCACTTACGAGGGGTTTTCTGTGGCCGCGAGATACCGCCCTTTCAACTTTCGGGAATCTACTGAATATCTCTCGCTCGTCGAAATTAGAGGCACAATGTATACCGCGCGCTGAGACTTGCTGGATTGTGGTCGCACTTAATACTATAAAACAGTGCAGCTTTATTCAGCTCCAGCACAGCCTCACTAAAACATACCAAAACCAAGCCACCAGGTACAAACATTGTCGCATACAATAATACTTCCTAAATATTACATATATATATATATATATATATATATATATATATATATATATATATATATATATATATATATATATATATATATATATATATATATATATATATATATATATATATATATATATATATATATATATATATATATATATATATATATATATATATATATATATATATATATATATATATATATATATATATATATATATATATATATATATATATATATATATATATATATATATATATATATATATATATATATATATATATATATATATATATATATATATATATATATATATATATATATATATATATATATATATATATTAATATATATATATATATATATATATATATATATATATATATATATATATATATATATATATATATATTGTAAAGAAATCTTGGGTTTGTATCAATTCATTATATAGAGAAATAATCTAGACATATATAAGGAAACGAATTACTTAGAAGTTCTACAAGTTCTGTCAAATTTATTGAGGATCTTCAGAGTGATGTACAATTTGTTTAAATGATCATTTATACTTAAATTTATAATTAATACTTCAACATTCTTACAGTGACATTTTTGTGACACTAATTTTGACGGATCTCAAATTCATAGAAAACGTGACATAGTATCACTGTGATAATGGTGAAGTATTAATATTAAATTCAAGTATAAATGATCAATTAAACAAATCGTACATCACTCTGAAGATCCTCAGTGAAGGTAAAAGAACTTTATAACACGAAAAGAAATATTAATTATAACACACCTGACTTAATATATTTTATTGAAAAAGCAGGTAAATGGATCTACAGTTACCCCACTAATGTTCCTAGTTATGGTATATGTAGACAGCTTCAATGCTCTCAGAAATAACACTTCCATGGGTTAAAAAATATAAGTGAATAATACTGTCTTAAAAGACACATTTTAACCCTTCACTGATTTCACCTTTTTTCAATAAAAAATATAAATGAAATTAAAGCGTGAAAGCTGTAACAATTTTTTATTTACAGTTAGTTCTTTTATTGTTGTATGTTTACCTTCTCAATTGTCAAAAAATTTCCACTTATTTGTCACCTCTCCTCGAAAAAAATTCCGGAAATTTGTCAGGTTGCCATTGTAACGAGTCAAAATAAAGCATCTTATCAGTTTTAAAGTAGAGGTGTGAAATTGTCAGTGAACAATCTTAAGTTTGTATGAGAAGGATATCGTTTATTGATTTTTAATCAATAAAACAAATCGTACATCAAAACGAACCACTTAGAATCACCAGATATACAACTGATAAGTGTGTCTTCCTTATTATTTATCTATTTGCTTATTTCTCTATGTAATGAATTGCTGCAAACACAAGCTTTCTTTTCATAATATATATATATATATATATATATATATATATATATATATATATATATATATATATATATATATATATATATATATATATATATATATATATATATATATATATATATATATATATATATATATTAGCTTTGAAATTCTTTGCTATTCATATTTATTTTGTGAAAAGTAATCTTGGGTTTGTAGCATTTCATTACATAGAAATAAGCAACTAGACGAATAAGAAAGAAAACACACTTACCAGTACTATATCTGGACACATATACGGAAATGAATCACTATGCATATGAAAACGAACCACTTAGAAGTTGTACAAGTTCTTTCACCTTTCTTGAGGATCTTCAGAGCAGTATACGATTTATTTCATTGATCATTCATACTTGAATTTAAATTACCAATACACCAACACTTGCAGTGACGTTTTATGACATTAGTTTTTGACGGAACTCATTCTTAGATTACACAAACCTAGTCTACTATTTATATTTGTTCTATTTGAACATATTATATATAAAAGCATTAGGCATACAGTTATCCAGAAGATGTTAAACTTTAAAATGCATAAAATCTTGTTGAACCTATTGAAAAACAACTACTTTTTCCAACTATATGCGGGAAAATATTGAATTATATATACAATAGAGTTCTGAAGCATTCAAAGAGGGAGTGATACAGAAATTGCTTGCTTAGTCAAAACTAAAATCATTTGTTGGTTGTATGTATTAATTGTTTCTTCGAAAATTCTCGAAAAAAATCCAATTTTCACCCTGGATATATTTATTAGCTTTGAAATTCTTTGCTATTCATATTTATTTTGTGAAAAGTAATCTTGGGTTTGTAGCATTTCATTACATAGAAATAAGCAACTAGACGAATAAGAAAGAAAACACACTTACCAGTACTATATCTGGACACATATACGGAAATGAATCACTATGCATATGAAAACGAACCACTTAGAAGTTGTACAAGTTCTTTCACCTTTCTTGAGGATCTTCAGAGCAGTATACGATTTATTTCATTGATCATTCATACTTGAATTTAAATTACCAATACACCAACACTTGCAGTGACGTTTTATGACATTAGTTTTTGACGGAACTCATTCTTAGATTACACAAACCTAGTCTACTATTTATATTTGTTCTATTTGAACATATTATATATAAAAGCATTAGGCATACAGTTATCCAGAAGATGTTAAACTTTAAAATGCATAAAATCTTGTTGAACCTATTGAAAAACAACTACTTTTTCCAACTATATGCGGGAAAATATTGAATTATATATACAATAGAGTTCTGAAGCATTCAAAGAGGGAGTGATACAGAAATTGCTTGCTTAGTCAAAACTAAAATCATTTGTTGGTTGTATGTATTAATTGTTTCTTCGAAAATTCTCGAAAAAAATCCAATTTTCACCCTGGATATATTTATTAGCTTTGAAATTCTTTGCTATTCATATTTATTTTGTGAAAAGTAATCTTGGGTTTGTAGCATTTCATTACATAGAAATAAGCAACTAGACGAATAAGAAAGAAAACACACTTACCAGTACTATATCTGGACACATATACGGAAATGAATCACTATGCATATGAAAACGAACCACTTAGAAGTTGTACAAGTTCTTTCACCTTTCTTGAGGATCTTCAGAGCAGTATACGATTTATTTCATTGATCATTCATACTTGAATTTAAATTACCAATACACCAACACTTGCAGTGACGTTTTATGACATTAGTTTTTGACGGAACTCATTCTTAGATTACACAAACCTAGTCTACTATTTATATTTGTTCTATTTGAACATATTATATATAAAAGCATTAGGCATACAGTTATCCAGAAGATGTTAAACTTTAAAATGCATAAAATCTTGTTGAACCTATTGAAAAACAACTACTTTTTCCAACTATATGCGGGAAAATATTGAATTATATATACAATAGAGTTCTGAAGCATTCAAAGAGGGAGTGATACAGAAATTGCTTGCTTAGTCAAAACTAAAATCATTTGTTGGTTGTATGTATTAATTGTTTCTTCGAAAATTCTCGAAAAAAATCCAATTTTCACCCTGGATATATTTATTAGCTTTGAAATTCTTTGCTATTCATATTTATTTTGTGAAAAGTAATCTTGGGTTTGTAGCATTTCATTACATAGAAATAAGCAACTAGACGAATAAGAAAGAAAACACACTTACCAGTACTATATCTGGACACATATACGGAAATGAATCACTATGCATATGAAAACGAACCACTTAGAAGTTGTACAAGTTCTTTCACCTTTCTTGAGGATCTTCAGAGCAGTATACGATTTATTTCATTGATCATTCATACTTGAATTTAAATTACCAATACACCAACACTTGCAGTGACGTTTTATGACATTAGTTTTTGACGGAACTCATTCTTAGATTACACAAACCTAGTCTACTATTTATATTTGTTCTATTTGAACATATTATATATAAAAGCATTAGGCATACAGTTATCCAGAAGATGTTAAACTTTAAAATGCATAAAATCTTGTTGAACCTATTGAAAAACAACTACTTTTTCCAACTATATGCGGGAAAATATTGAATTATATATACAATAGAGTTCTGAAGCATTCAAAGAGGGAGTGATACAGAAATTGCTTGCTTAGTCAAAACTAAAATCATTTGTTGGTTGTATGTATTAATTGTTTCTTCGAAAATTCTCGAAAAAAATCCAATTTTCACCCTGGATATATTTATTAGCTTTGAAATTCTTTGCTATTCATATTTATTTTGTGAAAAGTAATCTTGGGTTTGTAGCATTTCATTACATAGAAATAATCAACTAGACGAATAAGAAAGAAAACACACTTACCAGTACTATATCTGGACACATATACGGAAATGAATCACTATGCATATGAAAACGAACCACTTAGAAGTTGTACAAGTTCTTTCACCTTTCTTGAGGATCTTCAGAGCAGTATACGATTTATTTCATTGATCATTCATACTTGAATTTAAATTACCAATACACCAACACTTGCAGTGACGTTTTATGACATTAGTTTTTGACGGAACTCATTCTTAGATTACACAAACCTAGTCTACTATTTATATTTGTTCTATTTGAACATATTATATATAAAAGCATTAGGCATACAGTTATCCAGAAGATGTTAAACTTTAAAATGCATAAAATCTTGTTGAACCTATTGAAAAACAACTACTTTTTCCAACTATATGCGGGAAAATATTGAATTATATATACAATAGAGTTCTGAAGCATTCAAAGAGGGAGTGATACAGAAATTGCTTGCTTAGTCAAAACTAAAATCATTTGTTGGTTGTATGTATTAATTGTTTCTTCGAAAATTCTCGAAAAAAATCCAATTTTCACCCTGGATATATTTATTAGCTTTGAAATTCTTTGCTATTCATATTTATTTTGTGAAAAGTAATCTTGGGTTTGTAGCATTTCATTACATAGAAATAAGCAACTAGACGAATAAGAAAGAAAACACACTTACCAGTACTATATCTGGACACATATACGGAAATGAATCACTATGCATATGAAAACGAACCACTTAGAAGTTGTACAAGTTCTTTCACCTTTCTTGAGGATCTTCAGAGCAGTATACGATTTATTTCATTGATCATTCATACTTGAATTTAAATTACCAATACACCAACACTTGCAGTGACGTTTTATGACATTAGTTTTTGACGGAACTCATTCTTAGATTACACAAACCTAGTCTACTATTTATATTTGTTCTATTTGAACATATTATATATAAAAGCATTAGGCATACAGTTATCCAGAAGATGTTAAACTTTAAAATGCATAAAATCTTGTTGAACCTATTGAAAAACAACTACTTTTTCCAACTATATGCGGGAAAATATTGAATTATATATACAATAGAGTTCTGAAGCATTCAAAGAGGGAGTGATACAGAAATTGCTTGCTTAGTCAAAACTAAAATCATTTGTTGGTTGTATGTATTAATTGTTTCTTCGAAAATTCTCGAAAAAAATCCAATTTTCACCCTGGATATATTTATTAGCTTTGAAATTCTTTGCTATTCATATTTATTTTGTGTATATATATATATATATATATATATATATATATATATATATATATATATAGATATATATATATATATATATATATATATATATATATATATATATATATATATATATATATATATATATATATATATATTAGCTTTGATGTTCTTTGGTATTCATATTTGTTTTGTGAAAAGTAGAAAAGTAATAAGCAAATTTGCTTATTTCTCTATGTAATGTAATGAAATGGCTACAAACCCTAGATTACTTTTCACAAAAAAAAATCATGGCTAGTAAAACGAAGATAGAGGATATGGACCCGTGTTCTAATCTGCTACACGCTCATTGAGGAAGCTGAATTTTATTAATAACCCAATTAAAGATAGCGAGAAAAATTGACAATAATAATAGTTTCGACAAACCATATTAAGACTTATCGAATAAAAAAAAATATTAAACTATATCTAGTTATAAATAAATATGTAATAAAGCATATCCGAAAGTGGGAGACGAGGCTTTTCATCTGGAAGCAAAACGTACAGGTCGAACGTAGAAAAGAAAATGTTATTAGAAGTCAATAGTGAAAATGAAAAGTATATAATAATTCAAAGATCATAAAATTAGTATGCGAAATATTTTAAATCATAATCCATAGTGAAAATGTAGGAAGTATAAATAATAATATAAAGTGATTAGTTTACAGTTAACTACAATTTACAAGGAAATACTGGTAACCAAGGAATTATTTTTGTTTCTGAGAACTGTACTTCCTTAACTACAAATATTAATGCGCAATCAGTTCCAAAATGTAACTTAACGTATTCACTATGCATTCCGCGTGCTCTCCCTTGTGTAAATATCCCCAAAAGACAATTAATTTATAGATAAATATAGAGTTTAAGTTACAGTTATAAAATGTAGTGTGTAATGAATATATATGGTTCGGCAATTGTTTACTGAGAAAATGCGTTGTATTTTAATTTGCGTAATTTTTAATTATGTAATTTGTGACATTACAATGAACAAGTGTTGCCCAGTCCTTTCACATGCATTATAGAAACAAATAGACGATAGGTATTATAATAGGACAAAATAGTCCCCGTAGCCACCATACATGAGATATACTGAATTATATGTGGCGTATCCAGCTCTAGTTGGTATACGAATATCATTATATATTTATTCCGAGCGAATGAATCTGACGGAGTTAGAGGAGCAAAACTGAATTTTCCAATTTCCGTTCCTTACGTTGTTATATACTAATATAATAACATTTAGGGAGGGTCGCGCATAATAAGTGGATCTCTTAATCAAGATACCAGTGCCGCATTATTAATACATTTATTTGAGATACATAGGTATTATGAAATAATATCAAAAAGCCATCGACAAGGAATGGAACAAATGTTTCTACAAGAACGTACCCTACGATCCAGTGTAGCCTCAACTTTATGATTATACCAAATTATACCTATACGCGATTAGATATGTCCATCTCAAGATGAAAGTATAAAGGCATATTAGAAATATGGTTGATCATCTATGGAAAATGTGGATACGTCTCCAAATTTAGTTATGATCAACTATGTGGCCGGCACCAATAATCCGAAATAGTGCTATCACTACACATTGCATAAATATATAAACACGCTAAGTTATGCCAAACTTTTTGAAAAGAGACTGACAATGTTTCGCATTTTTAGCCCAAGCAAGTGTTCTTACCGCTTTTTTCTATAATTTAAATATTTTTTGAGCATAGATGGAATATCCCCATAGCATCAACCGTAACAAATTTGTGACTGAAATAATGAAAAGTACGATAAGAGTAAAATGGAAATGATTAATACCAACCTCATGTGGCGCAATAGAAAAATTACACTTGTAAGCGACTCCCTGAAGCAGTTGATAGGATCGATTTAAATTATCATCCAAGGTAAATCTGAGAACCTTAACGCTATTCCCGCTCGTGATACTGTTTAAAGTTATAACTAATTTCTGTGATTTGTTCTCATTGAGTTTAAATTTGTTCGCAAAGAATCACATATTGCCTTTTTTATAATTTCATCGATACTTTTCAATAAAACAAGACAGTTTGAATTTGAAGTTATTAAAGTTGTATCGTACACAGCCGTAAAGAAAAGTATAGATTTGTGTGGATAAATTAAATGGTTAAAATAATTTATACATATTATAAATAGCAGTGACCCATGGGGGACACCATGTTGTATGTTATTAAGATATGAAGTAATATCAGCAATGCTTACGCATAGTTTTATATTTCTTAGATATGATTCAATTAGTGACAAAGCCACACCCCTTCTGTCATAACAAGATAACATCAGTAAAATTAGATCAAGGGAACGCAAATGCATTAGTGAAGTCATATAAAGCAATAACTGAGTGCATTCCTGCCTCAAAACCCTGAATTATGCTGCTGAGCACCTGTTGCACAGCTTCTGTAGTAGAGTGTTTCCGTCGAAAACCAAACTGACACTGCGCTATTAAAAGTTAGATTCGAAATACTGTGTTAGTGTCGGTTTCAATATAATTTTTATCACTTTGCCAAATAAAGGCAATGGGTAAAGATATGACAGCATCTACAATTTTGTATGTTGTTACTGGCCGAAGAAATAACGATCTGACCACACGAGGTATAATTTTTGTTATGTCAATAAAAGATGTGTTACTATCTGGTATCGAAGAAGAAATATTTTCAGCTGCAGAACCTAAATAGCTATTGAAGTAGTCTTGAGACAGTATCGAACTTCTTATATCGTTCCTGGTTTAATAATCGCAAATAATCTCTATTAGAGTTTGTAATACCTATTATCGTTCGTAAGCATCTTTTTAAACTGTTTAATTGCAATGTTGTATTCGTTTTGTAATTTTTATCTACTATAAGATCGTCAGGATTGTTATTTGTGTCACATATCAACTTTACAAAGGATAATAAGTCACGCATATTACGTAATGTGTCATTAAACTCTGGTGGCTTTGATTTATGTGGAGTATTTTTTTAATAGAAAATTCATCAACACTAAGTTTAGGTATGTTTTAAGAAGACATTCTGACAAAAAATATACTGATTTGATTTTTTTTTAAATACTCCAATCTACTGTTAATAGAGAAGATCGTAATTTGTGTATACCGTTTTTCGTAATCCGCCTCTTTAATATCACCTTAGGTATGTGTTCACTAACTTTAACAATAATATACTGGCCAAAGTGATCAGAGAGACATGGTTCAATAACACCAGCCACATAGTCATGTATTGCATTTATAAAAATGTCTATACAAGTGCATGATTTTGCCGTAATCCTGGTGGGATCTGTAATTTAAGGCCAACTGAGGCCATTAACGACACTAAGTCATCCACCTGCGATGATGGTTTAAAAAAATTATGTTGAATCGCCTGCAAGTACAAATTCATTTCGTATTCTGTTTATTTAATCAATTGGTTCTCTATTTTTTTTTAGAAATTAACTAAAATCCCCAGAGCCAGATCTATACAAATTAAATATTAAAACTTTACTCGAAATTAATGCAACACCGCAGAACTCGGAGTTTAATTCCCTGCAAAAATTATTTGCCAATGTTCGGATAAGCATTATGTAAAAATATATATATAAAAAAGGGATAAAGGCAAAATAACACACACATGTTACATAATCGTATAGACCCCAAATACAGGACAGCTTCATCAACTCATGAAATATTTTTTTTAAACCATATAGTGGAGATTAGGGCCGATATAGAGCACAAAGTATATAACAGCAAAGAAATATCGAGGCATTCATTTTTTGAGGATTTTTATAAGGCGTTTTATTCTATTTTAAAACATATAGAAACTTACTTTATGAACAACTATGGTGTATAAATATTAGGGCACGTTGAAAGAGGCCAAACGGAGGCTTTATTTGTTCTCATCAGGAAGAGTACAGGTATCGTTATTTTATAATAAAACCGCCATTAAAATTTCACGCAAATGCTATTAGTAATCAATTTAGTTCGATAGAAAAATAAACTAATGAAATAAAAACGTTCCTTGTTAAAGAAATTCCTATCTTGGAAATCAGGAGAATCAAAGGAACGACATTGACAGAAGCAATCAAAACAAACGACTGTTATTTATTATAGAAATCCACATAAAAGCCTACCCCTATTGCTTCTGAGTTTCTAGTTCCAAACAAAACAGGGACAAACATATCATAACACATTAAAATGGAAACGAACAAAAAGTGTGACGTTGTTTCAAAAAACCGTATACCTACTGCCGAAATTACTCAAATCGGCTTTCGCATAAGCCGAACCTTAACGCTCTATCTATTGTAAGTTTTCTCATCCATCATATCATCATCTTATAGGCACTTCACACCGAATGGAACCCACAAATATATTATTTAGAAATTATGTAACGAATTTGTCTGGTGATATATTTACTCTAAAATCTCCAAATCAACCCCTACTGTTACGAGTCATTAATCAAGGTAAAAATTTACAAAAATTTATTACATCCATGTCAATAACCAGCGGCATATCAACAACTTCTATTAATTTCCTCTTCCAATGGGAATGTAAAAAATAAAACGATTTTCCAATATTTATTATCAATGAAAATAATTAATATACTCGTAGTTGCGATAAAATATTATACACACTCCTCCTGTCCTTGTATGAACATTCATTAACTCTAGCAAATTTTACTCAGTATTAATATTTATGCGGAAACGAAACGTATGACATTATATTCTCAGTGAACTTTACCCATTTCAACATTTTAATGGTGATTGTGCTTGATATTTTCAGGACAATATTCTTACGGCATTACTTATTATATATATATATATATATATATATATATATATATATATATATATATATATATATATATATATATATATATATATATATATATATATATATATATATATATATATATATATATATATGCGGCCTCGTGCCATTTTCAGATAGAAACCAAATGGAATCTATAGAATGTAGCTTTTCTCATAAAATAGTGTAATCATTCGGTATTCCAGATATAGACTTGTTCGCTAGTAGAATCAATCATAAATAGGAGTCCTATCTAGTAGGAAACTTGTATCATGGCTATCTACTTGTATCTTTGTCGACCTAGTCTCCAGAGGCAGTAGCAGTGGATGATTTCACCTTGAATTGGAATTAATGTAATTTCTATGCCCTCCCACCGTTTCGTTTACATTGTTGTTAAGGGTGTTAAAAAAATCATCGATGATAAAGCTAAGTATATAGGTCTTGCACCCCTCTGGAAACCTCAACCTAGGTATCCTAGGTTTATGTCTTTAATGACGAGAGAACCACTTTTCCTGGGACCAAGTAATTTTCTACTCTTTTAGCGAAATATCCCACCCCCGACCTTAAGACTAAGGAAGGTACTCCTTGGACATCTGCCTAGCATTTATAACTAACGCAGCACTGAAATAATATAACTCAGGGTATGAGTTATCATATTCTCCTAATGTTGTAGATGTCCTTCAGTTTCTGACGGTACAATTCAGGAAAGGAGCTTCATTTAGCTCCTTAAATATCTATAGAGCAGCAATTGCCCATATTTCTGCTCCAGGTTTGTCAGAAGAGTTTCTCAGAAAGGGGTATTTTAACCACTCCCTTGCTATGGAAACAGTTGGGACCCAGCAGTGGTTTTAAATTATCCACCAAAGTATTCCACGGCTTCTCTTGATTTTCTAACATAGAAATTATGCATCTTAATAGCTTTAGCTAAACGGTCAATGCATACAGATATTAGCAAACATTGAACTATCTAACATTAATATATAACTAAAAATAAAATAAAAATTAAGCTCAATTAAACTCACGATCAAAAACATCAGCATCGAAAAGACCGCAACATATCCCCTTTTTTCCAGGGATCCGGATATATGTGTAGCGGGAACGCTACTATCATACCTAGATCAAAGAGAACCCTTAAGAAGTCCACTGCAGTAATTATTAATAACAGTTAAAAAACCTTATCGCTGGCCTACAACACAAACAATTGGTCCATGTAGGATATAATGCGTAAGAGACAAAAATGTTTTCCGCGCATAGTATCTTTGATTATATATACTAATCATGCAGCTACCTTGCCAGCTCGAAGAGGTATCAATTTCGACACCATTAGGCTATATGCAGGGTGGACCGAAAAATCAAAACCATTTGCTCTATCTTACAATAGACCATTAACCTCTAAAACATACTTCACAAATGCAGTTCTTGACTCACAAAAATATAGGTTGGTATGTATCGTTACGTGTATACAATTATGTAAATACATTACAACAAAAAAACAAACATTACAACTTCTACACTTCTCAAACATCTTTATTAGAAACATAAATCACATACTACTAAACAATATAGTAGTTTATTATTGTTTATATAATAATTATTTATATTTGGCAACCCTGTTAACGATTTTGTTTTGGGTTTTAGTATAGGACGCCGCCACGCGCCATAAGAACAACAACACCTCTAGAGGGGTTATTGATATTGCCCGCGCGCTTGCCTAGTTCCTAATCGATTCTCGATCTTTTTTAACGGTTTATTTGTTGCGGTATTATATCATAATGCCCCAAAAGTGTTGTGTTCCCGGTTGTACAGGAAATTACGAAACCAGTAGAAAAGTTCGGGTGTTTCGATTTCCCAGAGACGAAGAATATCGCAGAAAATGGCTCTCTGCAATTCCACGTGAAAGTTTTGTGCCGAGCGACAACTCCCGAGTGTGTGAGTGCCACTTTGAAAAGGAAGATTTTATTTATAAAATTTCCCAACAGGATACAAAAACTGGTGAGATCGTTTCAGTTATTTTAGTTTTACCCCGGTTAAAAGAAACTAGCGTATCAAGTAAATTTCCGAACTCTCCCAAATACTTGTCAAAAAAAATATCGTATCGAAAAAGCAAAGACGAAAAACTTACAGAATTACATGAAATACATTTTCAGACATACATACAGACATGTCAAAGCTTAACCATGTTGTGAACTTTATGTCCAATGTACTTAAAAACTTAAAAATAGAGGACGAAAATGTTTCACAAGGAATTTAATTTATTTCTGATCAACTTAAATTGCGAACATTATCAAAAGAACGTTATAGATATTCCACTACCACTATGGTTTTTTGCTCAATTTTATTTACAATTAGTCCTCATGCATATAGATATTTACGAAATCGTTGACCTACAATTTTGCCCCATCCCGAAACAATCAAAGGAGTCTGTAATGGTTTTCTAACTGATCCTCATATTGATGAGAAGAAAACTTTTTTAACATATGCACAAAAAATCTTTAAATATTTAAAAGACCAAGACAAATATGTTAGTTTACTAATGGGTGAAATTCACATTGATCCATATTTAGATTATAAAGGTGGTAATGTTGTAGGAGCTGCAATAAATAATAGCGATTTGTTAGCGACATATGCGTATACATTTATGATTACTAGCATTTGTTCAAATTTTAAAGAAGTTGTTCATATTGCTCCTGTGTCTAAAATTAATCACGAATTACTTTTCAGTTTTCTTAAAACAATTAACCATCTAGACTCTAATAGTTAGACACATGTAATCTTGACTGTATTTCGAAACAGTTAAAAGTTAACCATTTAAATTATTCTTTACCTGTGTTTTTCATAGACTCCGATAGATTTATGCCGTAATATCTTTGTTTAGTTTGATCTTTTTATTGATCTCCAAAACTACATTAAATCGATTTCAGACATACCTACCTAAATAACTACATAAAGCCCGTAATAACATAAGTATCTCGTAGGCCTCCGGATGGTGAAGTCACGAGGCAGCACTTTGTCCTTGTATTAGAGGTCTTGTTATAGAGGTCGAAACGAGACCGTCTACAGATAATATCATAGTATCAAACGGACTTACCTAAGTGATGTTCGATCCTGATTATAGGAGAGTCTTGTTGAAGAAAATGAAGTAAATCCCACTCAACCCAATCTATTATACCCAACGGAAATGTTGCAATAATTAGTAAATATTTAAAATAACTGAGAATCTGGAGGTCGGTGCTAATGCACAGGACCGTCCGCACTTATGTTGAAATTTCATCCTATGCATTTCGCATTGGCATTGAGATTCGAAGAGTAGTTGAAAACGTGCATGGGAGTCCGTTGCTGGAACTTTAAGTCAGCCCAATGAACTATATACGGCTGCGCGCCGCTGGTGGAAAGACAATAAACAGAATGTTCTGCTGCGTCGTAAATAATTTCTTTGTTGACCGCCGCGCCGCGTACCCGAATGAAAAACGGTTATTCGTGCAGTGTGTAAATACCGATTTAAAACATTTGCTACTAAAACATAAGATATTATAATTATTTCCTAATTTATCATGACGCTCTGGAAGCCATTTGAAGTAGAAAATAATATAGCGCCCAAAAATCCCGAAACAGTTGAACCGGTTATTGTCGAAAAGGTCGAAACAAACTTTGAGTTTAAAAATCAAGCATACAAAAGCAACGTATTATTTTAAATATACATGAACGTTTGAACTCTTCCTGGTAACATCCTTCATCAACGTGCGCAATAACAACACTTCGATAGCGGAAAACCATTAAAAAAAAATTGACTTGAAATAATATAAACAGAAACATTCTTCTATGATAAAAATAAAGAATAAGATGTATAACATTGGTTAATAAGATCTATAACAGTGGTTAATGTTAACCGTCACAGTGGTTAAGGGGGATAAATGGTGTTAGTCAGTTATTATTATAATGTTAACAGAATGCAAAATGTCACCTAAAACTCCTAATTATTAGAAGAATCTTTTATTCCCTTAGACGGAAACCCCTTAGTTAGTCTGGTGTGTACTTCCGACGACCCTATATAGGAATAATTTACGTCTGTTTTTGTTAAATATTTATAAACCCTCCCTAGGGAGCGGCTATAATGCGGGAACTTCTGACCCTATATCGTGTCGTATGAAAGTTTACGGAATAAACTATTCTTATATAAGTACAAATGTCCATTGCATATTTTTTGTTCGCAGAAAGGTAATTATTCCGTGTTCGGTCATAAACGTCAGTCCTTGTAATCTTTGTCCTTGTAATATCACCTTATTTGCTTTTGTTATTCACGTTATGTTCTACCTACACTTAAATAATAAATTGGTACAACATTAAATTATTTGATCCTGTTGGGCGACACTACAGGGACTTCAGAAATTATCACTCGCCTAAATAATAACCTATACTAGTTGTATATAACAATATTTTATGTATCACTGTATAGCAGTGAACAATTGACTTAAATAATAACATATCATGATTATTATGTCACTTAATTAATTCCACACTCCAAAAAGACAATCTGTAAAAAGTAAAAATATTCTTGCAATATCCGTAGTAGTTCATTGAAAACAGTGACTCTCGATTCTACCCAAAATACAGTGCGTGTTGTATGTAAGGACGTGGTTTCAGCAGAATTATAATAGCAATTATATGAAGGTGAACATGTCTCTGATAATAGTAAGCATATTGGAAAAGTCTGCGAGCTTTACTGTTATCGGCTACACCAATTTTAATTTAGACTCCTTTGCTATTAGAGTTATCTATGATATGAGATTAATAACTATGGCTGCACATTCATCTTCCAGAAAGTTTTAAGAAATATAAAACTCCTTACAAAGGTGCAGTAAGATTACCGAGTTCTCATTCTGATTAGATAGTCTGCTCTTTGAAATATTTGATTTCCAATAGCAATGGAGAGAAAAATTAAAAAACGTAAGAACGTTTATACGTAACATCATTATATATATATATATATATATATATATATATATATATATATATATATATATATATATATATATATATATATATATATATATATATATATATATATATATATATATATATATATATATATATATATATATATATATATATATATATATATTTATATTTTATGTGCCACATAGTAGCCCGAAATTGGATGCAACCTGTTGCTTATTATGTTTCCAACACGGGGTGCCGTTTTGAAGATCTTAAAAAGTACTCTTTGCCGCCCAGCTTTTGGGTGGATTGGAGATAGGGGCCACGATTTGTGACATGGGTTCCAATAATATAAATGCATTGAAGAGTCCAACACAACTTTGGAGTCACCCTATATGTATATATTTTGAGAGTAAAAATATTTTTACAATTTACGATCCGCCACATCTGTAAAAATGTACTGTCATTATTTCGTAAGCACAGTGTTTATATTCCAGTATCTATTGGTAAATGAAGAGAAAGTAGGTAATGGAAGCAAAGTACTCTAACGTAAAAAAAGAGCACTTACTTAGCATCAGTTATCCGATCATTAATGATTAAGAGAAAGCATCAGATGATTAATCGAGATGATTAAATGGGATAAAGAAGATTCCTTAAAGAGAAAAGTTGGTTCAGGTCGTCTCAAAATTTCTAACCCTGAACAAGATACTGCTTTTTTGGGATACTTAAGAGAGAATCCATTTGCAACGGCGAGGGATGCTGTGATTGATACTGAATTTCCTGGCTCTCAACCTACCTTCAGCAGGGTCAAGGAATCTGAGTTAAAAAATCGCCCAGCTGCGAAAAAAAAATCAGTCAAGGTTAATTTTTGCAATGAACTATGTATACCGCGACCCTCAATTTTGGAACATGGTCGTTTTTGCTGTTGAAAAGACATTACACTCTTTTTGTTTCACGCTTTTAGATTTGGACGTGTGAGTTGAGGCAAAGTTTAATGCTTATAATGCTATATAATGCTTATAATGTTATATAATATAATGCTATATAATGCTATATAATGCTTATAATGCTATATAAACATTTTAGAAAACGTAATGCTCCCATCTACTGAACAAATGTATCCCAATAATAATTTAATTTATCAACAAGATAATTGTCCAGTTCACACCGCCAATGCTGTAACGGAGTGGCTTCAAACTTATAATGTGGAAGTGCTGCCATCTCCCAGTTATACTTCCGTATTAATCCGATAGAAAATATTTGGGGTTTAATTGTAAAAAAAATATATAAAAGAAATTTTACACCACAAAATTCAAACGAATTATGGGAAATAATCCACGAGTGCTGGGATTAGCTTGATCCAAACATTATATGTAATATAATTCTGTCAATGCCGAATAGATTGGCTCAAGAAATAGAAAAAGATGGTTATATGACCAAATATTAGATTTTATTTAAAATATTTTTATTATTGTTTTTTGTTTTGTTGGAATTTTTATAAAACTGTTACATATAAATATAATTCAATATACATAATTCAATGTTTCTTATTTATTTCAGTGATGCCCGATGCCAATGATTTGATTTCTGACAACCTATGACATGTGACAAGCCGGCTTTACACAAAAATGATAAAGCTGGCCTCTCATTCTAATACTTGTACGCTTTTTTTAATGAATACAGCTGTACAACTACTGTAAAATTTTGATCAAGGGCGATTAGAACATTATGATGTGCAAAATTTAAAAATCAAATTTTTGATTCTATCAAAATTTTTTCAGTTATTTTCTAAGCACTTAGAAATGTATTTTTTAATAATAATTTATTGAGTAATTTTTTTACTACTGAATAATACATTTTACTTAGATAGCCTATATACGGCACAATATTGAAGATATTAACGAAATAAATTAATTTTTAAGTAAAATTTTTAAAAGAATTTCTAATTTTACGATGAAAATATAATGTTTTTATTAAACTATATAAATAAAAATATAAGCGAATTTAATTGCTTAGGAATTAATTTAGAAGCTTATTCCTAATTTTCATATTTCTTTAATTGGAGAATTCTTCTCATTTTTTTAAAATTAGATGCAATTTTGAGAATTTCGGGACTTCTGCGGTCCCGGGACCGTTGCTGAAAATACCGGCATCCTGGAAGCCCTCCTGGAAAATACCTGCTGGAAGCCCTACACCAGACATCAAGCGGTTACCGAAAAGAAAATTTTATTTTAGAATGAAAAAAATTTTGCCGAATGTCATACTATATTCATATGACGAATTTTTGTCTAATATTTTATGTTAAAATGTTAAGTGTTTCTATCGTTACTTTGTCTTTATATAATATAATATATACCAAGCTACTGTGATGTGATTATACAAAAATTGTAATTTTTGAAATGTGTAAACCAACTTACGAAACTCTGGAAGGGACCCCTAAAATAAAATAATTTCGCTTTCACAAATTCCGTGTTATAACTCGGAATTGTGACTTAAAATTCTGAGATGTAACACGGAATTTTAAAATTCCGAGATAACTGAATTTTATTTCAAAATTTGAATGTAAAATTCTGAGTTATATCTCGGAATTTTAAAACTCCGTGTTATAACTCGGAATTGTAGCGTCAGATTCTGAGTAATAACACGAAATTTTAAAATTCCGAGTTTTACTTTACTGCATATCGCAACACAGGGAAGGAACCACGAAAAAATATTTCATTATCAATAATTCACTAAACATAATTTGTATCAATCTTCATCTAACTATTAATTGTAAGAGTAGCAGTATATAAAATTGAAATAATGTAAATACCTACCTAGATCTTAATATTAAATAATTTTCTCATTACCTATCTATAGATGTTGACAACAAAATATTAGTTCCCAAAGCCATAAAGTAGGGTCAATGATCCTATGTCATCAGGACATTGCCCGGAAAACTATCTACTAATGTAATTCGCGAATTTATGCCGTATATTAACATTAAATTTATTGCTTGTTGATATAACAGACATTAATTAAAAATTAACTATTTATTAGGCAAAATTTTCATGTTCTTAGGCGTTATGACGCATTATTGGTATTTCCAATCTCAACAGACAAGGAATTATTTTCGCTTTCCCATAATTTAAAAATAATGTGCTCACGGGCAACGGACATCTACATCTACTTTTACGGAACAAAATACAAAAAGGCTTTTAGTGGAGCGAAATTCACCACAAAAGTCCCTCCGTTCTCGAGAAAAAAATTAGCGTAGAACCAGATCAGACCTTATAGGCTTTATAAAGTAAACAATTTTACATGAGAAATAGCTACTTACGATATTTTTCTGTGCATGGAACTGATATTTTTTATGTCGAAAAAACTTAAGAAATTGATTGTTTAAAAGATTCGTATTTTTAGAAGTTACATATTCATATCTTCAAATCTAATTGAGCTATCGATCTTATTTTTTTTTAATTCAAGTACACACCCAAGCGCTTCCAATGGCGTTTCTATAAATTATTGTTTATTATTTTCTTTAAATAACAATGAATTTATTACTTCGCTAGGACTGCACTCCTATTTTCACTAAGAGACAAACTTTTTTATTTTTGCAATTTTTTATAGCAATTGAAGCCGATATACGGGAGAAGTTTTTGAAAAAAAAATTTTTCATCTAGTACGTAGTTTTTTATTTATGAATATTTTTGTGACGCGGTAGCGTATGTACTCCCGACAGTTGTGACGTTAGTTAAAGTAATCCCGTGATTTCAGGAAAAATTGTTTAAAAAACCCCAATAATAAAATGGGGTAGTAATTGGGGTACTGCGGATGGAAATGAAAATAATTGAGTAAAATTCTGCGGTTCTGTATTCGCATAGGTTTCTAAAAAAGAAATAATTGGAAAAATAGAGAAAAATATCCCTTTGATGAAATAGGGAGGTGTTGGGCATGAAAATCGACTCTTGATGAATTATGAATGTGAGGTGGATTTTCAGTGTTGTAGCTGGATAACTGCGTTGCTCCTGTAAATATCCATAAAGTGTGCAAAATTGTATTAAATGGGCGAAAGGTGGAGTGGTTTTAAGTTTAATTATACTTTTAAAAATGCAAGAAAATAAAATTTAACGATGTTCCCCTTCATTCACAGGGGTAAGAGCGGAGAGGGTAGCAAAAATAAATACATTTTTAGATAAATGGTGATTTGTTTCGAGCGTAAATGATACTTTGCAATCGATACTAGTGAGTGACTTCATAAATTAAACTGAATACGGCATTTCAATATCTATTATTGCTTTCAATATTACGTGTTTTTCGCCTGCATCAATATGTTCAAATGCTACAAATTGCTACAAACCCAAGATTACTTTTCACAAAACAAATATGAATAGCAAATACTTGAATATATATATATATATATATATATATATATATATATATATATATATATATATATATATATATATATATATATATATATATATGTGTGTGTGTGTGTGTGTGTGTGTGTGTATATGTGTGTGTATATGTGTGTGTGTGTGTGTGTATATGTTCTACGACCAACTCTAGTAGCTAGAATAAAGATTTCCGTAAGGGAATTACGTCAATTTTTCTTGAATAATTTTTGTATGCTGTGTATGCTACCTTTGTATGCTACCTTGGAATAGGTTTATAGCTACATCTCATTTTATCGTCCTAGCAAAGGTGCCTTCTTTGGGTGAGCTGTGAATATATATGCCGCAGGTATATATTTATATTTTTGGTAAATTATTACCTTATTATATTTTATTAAATTAAGTGATTCTTTAATTTAATATTGTATCGTGTACTGCCTTGTAGATTCTGGAAGCAAAGCTTACAATACCATCGAACTCCAGCATATATCCATATTTTTAGCATATTTCCATATTCTTAGTAGAAATTACTACTACGGCTTAGGCCATATTTTTTTTATATTTCACATATCGGCAAAGAGCATAATTATTTACCTTTCTATACGTTTTATCGTGTAGTTTTAATTTGCATACCACATTCCTTTCTTTATCAATTTTTTTAACTTTATAAAAGAATATCTACAATTTTTGGGAATGTAAAGTCAAAATTAGTTTCAATACGTTAATATTATAATATTATCTATATACATTGCATATATAAATATATTTTTTGTTATTTCACTTTCATCTCCAGTTGGGAGGTTTTATTAAATAACTTTTTTAATCAACCTAGGTACTTATATAATTAAGTAATTATTCGCCATTTGGCAGAATATTTTTCTATTTAGTTGTATTTAATCTTTAATTTTAGCTAAGTAAGTCTCTTTTTTTGAACTATTAATTTAATTATTTTTATTAACTTCATTCTAGTATAAATTTTACTCTTGATATCTTGCTCAAGCAGAAATTTATACATAGTTTTTCTTCCAAATTTATTGTAAAGATAAACCTGATACTGATAATTTTTTCTTCTATACCTTGATGAACGAGAATAAATTCCTTTGGTGACTAAGCTGAGCAGACCATCAATGCCTCTATTCCTGAACGTCAGACTGGAAGATATCTCCTCCCGTTGCTGGTACATTTCACCCATTGTGGTACCCATATCCCTTAGAGGGTATGTTCCAGTTCAGCTGGACTTCCGAGCCGTAGCCGCACCCTAGGATCCTAGGATATCCACGTTTCACGAGGGGATCTCCAGAACTAGCCAGGAAAGGTATATCTTGCATATTTTATTGCCCACAGGAATTACCAGGTCTAACATAATATTCCAATTTTACCAAGGTTTACGATTCACTTATTTGTAAATGTTAATTTTTCAACTTGACTTGGTGTCAAGTTGACTTGGTGAAGAGTAATTATTTTTTATTGTTTTAATTTAGAGCCCTTCAGGTTACCTTTTAAACGGCCTCAGGCTTATTAATTGTCAAATTTAAATTAATTTTAAGCAATCTGTAAACCATCCACTGGTAAATTTATTTATTTGTTAATATATTGTTTTAAAAAATATACTTCTTTTATTTCTCCAAGTAAAAATCTGATTCACAGAGGTTACAGCTGGTAATTGTGTCTAATCATTTCTGCGATCTGCCGTACTCCTTTAGTACTTCTGACCTGGCGTCCAAATAATTATTTTTTTAAATATAAATTTTAAATAGAAATAGATTAGTCAGTAATTATCAGTCAGTAATTATCAAGCTGTGATTTTTCTGAGGTGATATATCTAATAGTATCTAAGTGCTATGAGAGCCTCTAAATGACCATATAATCCACTTATCCACGACCTCCGGGAAAATCTGAGCAGCCGATACGAAAAAATAAAAAATCCAACAATATATCTCTTGGATGAGAGGTCATTTAATTCAGGTAATCTAAATTAAAAGGAGAGGTGTTATAAGTCTCAAAAAACAACAAAATCACTGTTAATAGAATAATGCAAATCCACAGAACAACTATTCGCTTAAACACGTCTTTGCCTCTGATGCCTCTACTGCCTCAGCAAGAAGCATTGAAACTAGCTGCAAAGTATAACTCTTGTTATACAGAAATTAGAGCAATATTCGAACTCTTAATGATTTACGTCTCCGAATGGCCATCAATTCTAATAAACCATATTCCGAACTTACACCAACTGATGATGCATTTTACCAACATTTGTTAAGGTTAGTTATTTCTAAGTTAGTGAATAGAAATTCTGTAGAAAAAACTTTTACGATACATACTAAAATTACTGATGTATGCATCAGTTAAAGATAATACTACAATAATGATCCAAACCCGTTGCTTGAAGCTATAGAATATTAGAAGGTGGCTTCAATAAATGATTGTTCCAATTCAATAACCAATTCTAGATATTGTACGACAATGTTAAAGCCTTTATTGCCCCGATAAGAATTGTAATAACAAAATGTGTAGTAACTGTGTGGAGGAAGGTCTAAAATGTCAAATATGAGCAGCGTAATATATATGGATGAATTTGAGGATGATCAGGATCTTTTAATTATCGTTACATTTGCGGAATTTATAAAACACTAAATACGTATGTTACGACGACCTTTGATTAAAATTGAAGTCTAAAATTTGCACTGAGTATTTGTATATACTCAGTGGCGTGCCCACGGGGGGTCCAAGGCTCAGAATTTTCAAACAAAAAAGCGAAAAAAAGAAAAACCGAAAAAAGATACATCTACTATACTAAACAAAAATGTTATATAAATTTATTAGAATCTTTAGAGATTAATAAAACAAAGAAATCTGGAACTATATTAAACGATCAAATAGAAACAACTCATGTCCTTTATTAAATTTATTTAAGTACGTATACATGCTATCCAAAATCTGTTAAATATTTACCTATACCATTTGTTGAATTTTATAACTTAATTACAATGATTTTTTAAGACTAGGAATCACCACAGTAATAAACCTAGAATTACCCTTACTATTTAAACACTGTTTCACATTATAAAAATTAGTCTTGTACTCAACATCTGAAGAAGCCACTGTGTTGGCGAAACAATTGTTATGTTTAACAAATAAAAAGTGAGAATCTATCTACTGAAGTTTTTAATATTGTATAAAAATTTTATATTTTACGAGGATAATAAATTATTGTGTTATTGTATAAACATTTTTCCCTTTTATATTGAAAATTCTCGCAAAACGTGAAATTTCCCTTGAGCTGGCAATACTGAATGCCACCCGTGACCCGCGCCGACGCGACGCCTACGACCGCTGCCCGTGGTCTAGTTCATTTATTAGACAGGGTTGTAAGGTCTAGTGACTTAAACAGGTTGTAAGGTCTTATGACTTGGCCAAATCCAAAAAACGAAGACTTGATTTTGAATTGGAGGTTTTTTAAAATCAGTTTTGTTTCTTTTTAAGAATATATTTTTCTTTGATGTCTTATTATATTATTTAATTACCGATCTTAGATTTTTTTTCTCCCCCCTCCCTCCCCTCCTATGCACTTAACCCCCCCCCCCAGACGAAATTTCTGGGCACGCCATTATCTATACTAGTCATAATATTTAATTGTGCAGTGGTAATCGCGTGCCCGCTATGTGTATGACATATGCTACTGCGTCACAAAAATATTCATAAATTAGAAACTATACGTCCTAGATGAAATTTTTTTTTTCAAAAACTGCTTCTATATCTTGGCTTCAATTGCTTCGGTGTATGTATATGAAAATTTGCAAGGATAAAAAAGTTTGTCGCTTAGTGAATATACGAGTGCATTCTTAGCGAAGTCATAATTTAATTATTTAAAGAAAATAATAAACAATAACCAAGCAGAAACAAAAACACCGGTGTCTGCAAGCGCCTGGGTGTGTACTTGAATTTAAAAAAAATCAGATCGATAGCGCAATTAGATTTGGAGATATGGCGATATGGTGATGTGAACTTTTGTAAATAATCAGTTTTTTAAGTTTTGTCGAAATAAAAAGAAAAATATCGTAATTGCCCATTACAGTTCCCAAATAACCTACTCTACAAAATCTACAGTTTCCTCTGGTTCTACGCAAAAAAAATAAACGACACATTTCTAGATCGATTTCGCTCCACTATTTTGATAATCTCCCCTTAAGGCCGCACCAATTAGACCGCACACATTATATGACACTGTAATGCTGGCTGCATACCTCAAACAGCTGGCAACGCTTCTGTTGTTACCGCATGAAATATGCTGTTTTGAGCATTTGCAGAGACGGCATTTCATACTTTCATACCGTATGCAACCTGTGTGAAGATGCATTTGAACTCAATGAGATGCAGTATTTTGGTCAATTAATTAGAACCAGAAGTTATTATAAATATACAAACAGATAAGACAACGATGGTATTTTACAGTACATGTTTTATAATTCTAGATGGTATATGATATTCCGGTACGTATTATATTGGATCTATAATTTTATTTGTTCAGCTTAAAAAATTGCAAGTAGATTTGCTAATTATTTAAAATCGTATTCGACTGAAAAAGAATTTTAATATATATAATAATATATAATAATATATAATAATATATAATAATATATAATAATATATAATAATATATAATAATATATAATAATATATAATAATATATAATAATATATAATAATATATAATAATATATAATAATATATAATAATATATAATTTTAATATATAATGATTATTACTGTTAATTTTCATGTGTACCCATTACACATCCTGTGATTATTATTTATGTTTTTCTACCTATATCTGTAATATGTTCCTTCAAAACATTTTTACTCGCTAAATGGATTTCTTCTTCTGTTGCGTATTAAGGATTATTATTTATTATTTTTTCTCTTCTTACACCTACTTATTTGCGTTCCGCAACATGCACAGTCTAATGTCTATGTCTAATGTCTTTGTCTAATGTAATGGAGGAACGTTGAACGCCTGTAAAAACCATATTACCAAAGTAGCATGTATCGAATATATCTGTACCAAATTTATCAAGTTCTTTTACAAGATCTGTCAACCCCCTGGTACGTGGGGATTTCATCGTCTCACCGAGCGAATCAACAACGTATCGACTGGCATTTGCTAACCATTTTATCAAATGCGTTTTCAGTACTTAATTCTGTCTAGTGTTAAAATAATGTTTACTTCTTTAAGTTTTGCCTGCAAATTATTTAAATGTCCAGATATTACAAAAAAGTAAACTTTTATGAACTTTATAATTATTTAATGGATTTAATGAGTTTCTCAAGTCGCCTGTATGCTTTTTTTGTATGTTTGTGACCTCAGAACTCCGTCATTTATAAATAAATTTTAAAAATTCTTTTTTCGTTGGAAAAGGGGATTTTAAAGTGGCTCCCACTTCAGTTTTATGGGCCTTAAACCTTGAATTCCGAAGATATACCGGGGAACTCACGAGATATACCAGAGAAAAAGGCGAATGCACAGGTCACAACCCTAATTTATAGGTATTTAAATTATTTAAAAAAATATTTGCTATTGGATCAATTTGTGAAGCTGAAAACCATTCTCGAATCATCATAAAAATCAGTCCAGCTGTTTAGGTAGAGTTCAA
>CAXKVY010003390.1:0-27223 GCA_964058915.1 Tetropium fuscum | reverse complement strand
TGTGTTCTTGTTATACCTACAAGTTTGACCCGCATGTCGCCCTCGTTCATACCTGGAAGAAATAGAATTTCGTCAATATAATAATTATTCACTGGAATGACGTTTAAGTCTGTTAAAATAATATACGATATTTTATTTAAATTAAGGAAATAGTGGAGTGGATCTGGGTTTTGAAAACAGACACCCAAATAATTTCTTTGTCCAATCTATCAAGTCGTGTCCCCCTATCATTTTGGCATTATTTCTGCAGACGGAGTCAAGGGGAGGGAGAGGGGAACGATCAATTAAAACCATGGAAAAATCGTTTTACTGCATATCGCGGCGGCTTTTGACTTTATAAAAAAAAGTTAGACATAGCTGCAATACCAAATGAAAATTAGGGATGTACTAAATATTAAAAGTATTATGTATAAAAACTGAATCACCATGTATATTAAATTGTACTCTGACAAATTATATTGCAGTTATAAGTATTTTGTTACTGGAATTTAAAATATCCCCCGGCGCATTCGCCATTTTATAGGATTCGTGTAAGAATTCTTTTACGGGTGTCCGTCAAGTTGGAGACGCATGGTCGCAATTTTGTATACATATTTAAATAAATATGCCACTCTTTTGTGATGCTAATCAACACTTTTTGCACCTTCCATATTTATTTTACAATTTTACAGGGGAAGAGTCGTGTCCAACAGACGCTGAGACGCAAGGTTGGATTTTTACATATTTAAATTTACCACATTTTGTGCTGATACTCTGCTAAGCTGTTTTATGTGTGAAAATTGTAACAACCTGCAGAACAGAATTGTCATATGCAAAATGCAGACCAAGAACACCCTTTATAGATATATGTATGTATATATGATGCATATATATATATATATATATATATATATATATATATATATATATATATATATATATATATATATATATATATATATATATATATATATATATATATATATATATATATATATATATATATATATATATATATATATATATACACTGCGCAACTTATTTAACGCACAACCAAAAAGTTAACTCAAATTTGACGTTATCTATTTTCGACAATTTTTGTTCGTTTTGGTCGATTTTTTTTTCAAATTGTAGGTTTTTCTCTTAGGAATATCACTGTCTTAGTTGTTTTGGTAAAACGAATGATTTTGATATTATACCAGGTGCTATAAAAATGTTGTTTTTTTCCGAAATTTCAAAACGTCCTGTGGGCTATACAAGGTATTGCAAGTTATTGCAATTATAGCCAATTTAAAGCCTCATGTTTTTTCTACATTTTCTTTTTTTATTCATTTGTTTATCTCTGTTACTTCATAAAATATCCAATTTTTGAGTTGACGTGATTTTTATTAAATTTATTAACTTTCTTTTTTGTCAAGTGCTCATTATTTATTACTCATTATACTGGTTAGATGCCTCATTTGCGTTCCGTTTTCCTTGATATCTTATAATTTATTGAGAGATGCAAGGTGTTTTAGAAGAGAAAAAGGTCTTAAAAGGACAAAAACTCAAAAAACATACCTAGAAAAATGGATTGCTTTAATCAATAAAACAACGAACAACAGGAAACAAAACAAAAGTAAATAGAGAATTAGTATCTGGTGTTTCCACCCCTTCCGCGAATGACCTCCCGACATCTTTGATTCATACTTAAAACCAAAGTTCTGATTAGATTCTGATCTAGGCCATTCCATAATTCGACTAGGCGTCCTTCCAATTCTTGTAAATTTTGGGGTTGTCGTCCCTCACTTCGTAACCGCCGACCGATAAAATCCCAAACATGTTCAATGGGGTTAAGGTCGGGGCTACGGGCTGGCCAGTCTATTTGATCAATTCCTACTTCTTCAAGATAATTTCTCACGATAAGACTCGTGTGGGGACGCGCATTGTCTTGCATAAGTAAAAAATTGGGTCCTATATAGGGGGCATAAGGCAAAACATGTGATTCAAGAATGTCTGTGATGTATCTGTCATAATTGAGATTTCCATTCACAGTTACCAAGTCCGTTCGCCCAGTCAAAGATATTCCGCCCCACACCATGACGGATCCACCTCCATATAAAGTTGTGTGCAAAAAATTGTATTGACTGTATCGCTCATCGGGTCTTCGGTAGACGCGATTACGTCTGTCACAATTATACAAACTGAACCTTGACTCATCAGTCCAAAGAATACGTTCCCAATCTGCTTCCATCCAATTAACATGCTCATTGGCAAAATTCAATCTGGCTTCGATGATCTACTGTTAATGCGGGTCCTCGAGCAGCAATCCTGGGTCTTAAATTTGCCTCCCTCAGTCGTCGGCGTACAGTTTGAAAGCATATGAGTGGACCACCTGCGTCTTGAAGTTGTGCTTTTAAATGTGTTGCAGTTATAAATCGTTGTCTTACAGCATTTACTCTTAAAAAGCGATCCTGGATAGCAGAGGTAACACGAGATCTACCTTGACCGGCCCGTCTGGAATGTTCTCCTGTTTCCGCGTACCTTGCTTGAATTGCTCTCGCTATAGTTGTGTGAGACACTCCCAACCTTCCAGCTATGCGGTAGTAACTCCACCATTCACCATGTAATGTAGCTGCCTCAACACATTCATCACGAGTTAAATTTCTGGTTTGGCGTTCTAATGACACAGTTGTCAGTTTATGACGTGTAATCTTCGATTTCCATAGCTTGCTAGCTGTTTGAGTTGTCCGATAAATGCATTTCATGTGAATAAAAGCATATGGTGTTTCAAAACGGTGTATTTCATGAAGTAACAGAGATAAATAAATGAATAAAAAAAGAAAATGTAGAAAAAACATGAGGCTTTGAATTGGCTATAATTGCAATAACTTGCAATACCTTGTATAGCCCACAGGACGTTTTGAAATTTCGGAAAAAAACAACATTTTTATAGCACCTGGTATAATATCAAAATCATTCGTTTTACCAAAACAACTAAGACAGTGATATTCCTAAGAAAATAACCTATAATTTGAAAACAAAATCGACCAAAACGACCAAAAATTGTCGAAAATACATAACGTCAAATTTGAGTTAACTTTTTGGTTGTGCGTTAAATAAGTTGCGCAGTGTATATATATATATATATATATATATATATATATATATATATATATATATATATATATATATATATATATATATATATATATATATATATATATATATATATATATATATATACATAATTAAGATGAAAATAGACTTTGTACGATGTACCATAATCTTAAATCATAGGTTAGGACAGTACACGTAATATAATACAAAAATTCTTACGTATTATATGTAGAAAAGTGTGGATTGTTGATATTATAACTAAGTATATCTATAAATGATCATATTGTATAATAGATAGAACTATAATTGAGTTATAATGATGTTAGAAATCACTTAGTGTAGAGATTTCTCGTTAAAGTATTGTGCAAGACAATTGCATAAATAAACTCGATAAGTAAAGTGAGAAAGTGCATGGCATAGACATATAGTATAGAAAATGGTATATGGCATAGACTTTATTATGAAAAGAAATCAAGAGGTATTTAAAAGGCATTTAGCGAACATGGGGATTGTCAATGCATCCTACTTACAGTTCTCATGTCTAGAAAGAAAACGAAGATAAGGATACTACCTCTTAGGATACGCATTTAAATTAGCATTGAAGTCAAAAACTTTGTCAAAATTTTACAGTTTCGAACGGGTACATTAGATACAGATAGGACTTTAGATACAAATGCCAACTATTTTGTATCTCCAATTTGATGAACATGTCATGAGTAAAAGCTTCAAATAAATACAATAAAAAAATGATATATGATCTAACCGGTGCATTCGCCATTCTATAGGATCTGTAATTATTTTATCCAGACTACAAATTTAAAATACTTAAATACTGCTTTTTAATGGATTTATATAAAAGGGAAATAACTGTATTATATAAAAGGGGACTACGTTAATTAAACTCCAACTTAGTTAAATTTCAATATAAACGGTGTGTGATGTTAAAAGAATTCGTAAAATATTATGATCTGGTCTAGTGAAAAGGGATTGGCTCCAGAATTTATGAAAGAAAACAACCTCTCATTCAAGTATATGGGAAATTAATATCTGAATAATAAAATAATAAAAGACTTAAAAAAAAGATTATCAAAACCAGATGAATGGATTGTGAGAAATCCAACTAAAATGAGCCACAATTTTAGTCTCATTTTATGTAGCCGTTCTTTTGCCACAGCCAGTGTAAATAAAATTGTAAATTTACTCTGCCACTTTAACGGACATCTTTTATGAGAGTAGAAGTTTCAAATAAATACATTACTGAATTTACAATAATTTTACCCGGCACATTCGCCATTCTATAGGATCTCTAATAATTTTTTTTCCGAGAGCAAAGGCTACAAATAAATATGTACAATCGGCGTCAGCTGAAAATCACCACTGTTCGCGCGCATCTCTGTCTCTGGCAACCTACCACAAACATTTGCAGGATTTGTGTTGAAATCAGACTGCGTATTGACAAATTGACATTACAATTTCTCAGAAGTGAAGTATTATTATCACAATGTAAAAGTTATCGAACCAACCTGTTTGCGTATATACATCTATGTTTTTGTAATTAGTCATCTTGGATAATTAAGCCATAAAATAAAAATTGTGAAATTTCCTATAAAAAACACCCACGACTAAGATAAATCTTCATATACTTTTTTATGATAATTTTTCATAAACTCCTTGATTTCATTAAACACATATATAAACTATAAACTAACTTACATCCTAAAATTAAAACCGATTCAATAATATATATACAGTGTGTTCAGTTTTTGACGTTATATTTTAGTAACATCAAAGCACGATTTTCAAATTGTTTCAAATGAAACACTATTTTTTCTAAAGCAAGTAATGTAAAATTAAATTTTCTATCTTCCGATATACAGGGTGCTTCAGATTCGATGCAATGCACGGGATCTCGGAAACGATTTTCGCAAATTTCCATTGTTTTAAATATTAAAAACACGAATCAAGTTTTCGGAGGTTTCTTTGGAACAATAAGATGGCACCATGGATACGCAACTTTACATTTATTTAACCGAGATTCTCACCCTCTTTCTCTCTCTCTCCCTTAATCTGCTTTTTGGTGTGAGATTTCTTGATTAGCCAAAACCTTTTTTCAAAAAACCAACCTTTGTCTGATCCATCGGCGCGGCGCAGAGGTTGATTTATAAAATTTTGTATATTTCAATAGTGGCAGAATACCCAAATAGATGAGTAATGCTTTATTTAATACAACAATTTAATACAATTTAATACAATCTGTGTGAAATATCCAACGACATACGGATTATCAATTTTCGATTAGGTATGCGTTGCTGAGTTATGTGAAAATTATGTCTGCGACAAGGTTTAGTGCCCCTCTGTAAAATATTCTCTAATAATGCATCCAAAAGACGTGGTGAAAAAAAAATAATCAAACGAAAACTTTAAAAATAGTGTATTTTTCACACAATTGACAATTTAATGATTTTCCAGGTACGTTTTTCATATGGGTTTTTTGCATTTTTCAGCCAAACGGATCATACAATTATCTATAAAAGTTGTGCTTACACTTTTTCCCCTGAGAATCACCATTTCTGAGATATAACGCATCAAAAAGTTGAACAAGTTGTGTTCTCCATATTATCCACACGTTTCCGCGCCACCTGTGATGTTGGCGCGTTTTGTTAACGTTGTTTTCCCGGTAGGCCTATTTCACGATCTATTGTAGTTCTATTTATTTAAATAATATTGTATTAAATGAAAAATTGTACTATTGGAAATGATGAGCGGTATGAATTATGAGTAATTGGGGTAAAATTCTTGATCTCTTGTCAAACCTATTTCATGAAAAAACTTACAGTTTGGCGCAAAAATTCCAAAAAATCCATATTTGCGAACTTTGACTATGAATATTTTTTTTGCAGATGTGGGATCGATGGGAACTTTTCACATTTATAATGGTGCTACCACATTCATACCAATTTTCAGCTCTATGCTGATTATTGTAAGCTTACCCTTATTTTTTGAGCTATTTTGACCGGGTTATTGCTCTTTATAATTTGTGATAAATAGTTAAGTTGCGTGTTGTTTATTTTGAATACAATTTTTAGGTCTACCAGTTATATTTCTGGTGATAGTACTTTTTGAATTTAATAATGGTACTATGATCATAAGGAACTTACTTACGTTACTATATGCAATAACATAAATAAACAGATGATGATGTAGGTACTTATTATAGTAAAAATATTATATTATTTTAATATTATTCGAAAATAGCCTGTTCTATATAGAGGTGCCGTATTTATTGACCTATTTATCAACATAAACTACTTTCATATGTTGCTCACTATAATTCGAATGCGATTTACGATACAAATACGCTTGATTTTCTATTTTCGGTTCACATGTGTTTATTAATAATTATTGTCTGTTGAGTGCAGTCGTATTGTATTTGAATTCACATTCACAGAGTAGAACATATTCTCCTGAGACGAGTCTCCTCAAAAATCTTAATTTGCCAAGTCAATAGGAGTATACATACATAGGTACGTTAAAACTAGTCAAAAGATACTTCTACAGTGTGTCTTTTATAGTATCTTCACACTGTTATAAACTAATTTTCAGCTTCACAATGCGCCTCTAAAAAGAGTGGGACGGGAAAATTTACTTCTTCCACTACGTTACTTTTAATGTGTTCATGTTGTGATGTACTAAAATTACTAATCATCTAAAAAATAAGACGTGATTTATTATACTTGCTTCTTAATATATTATCCGTAATTCTTTGAAAGGCAGAAGGTGTGTTATTTTATCCGAAAGGCATGCGTTTAGACTCATAGTGTCCGTTGTCAGTTGGATATGCTATTTCGTGGACGTCATTGAGGTCCATTTCTATTTGTTGAGAAGCGTTTGGAAGATCTAAAGTAGTAAAGTATTGAGATTTGCCTAACTTGTCTAATATTGCCGAATATAAATTCGGCAATGGATATTTGTCATGTATAGTTCGTTCGTTTAGTTTCCGATAATAAGTAAAGTGTCTTGCGTTATCATGAACGTTCCTGTCGAGCTAGATCCTTTAATATTTCTCAAGTTTGCTCTTCCGACTATGTTTTGGGTTTGTGGTGATGCACGATGGTAGACCGCAAGTTATAATGTTTAAATTTAACAATTCTTTACCGTTAGACCTCATCTGAGAAATTTTTTAAATTTTCTGAATCATCTCATCTGAAACATCAATTTTATGATTTATTCGGTTAGCTCGTACACAGTTGGTATGTGTCAAAGTTTCTCCCAGTTACGTAACCGTCAAGACAAAATTCGCATTAAAGCGGAGGGTTTATGAGCAGCTGTCGCCGCTGTTCGCTATATCGCATAACTGAAGTATAACCATATTGTCTTTCAAATATGATAATTCCAAATCAATATAACATACTGATATACAGAGTGGACCGGAGTGGACCATAAAAAATTACTATTTTAACAGGGCTAACTTTTTCGCGATTAAATGAATGTTACAAAATTTGGTAATAGCTTTACCAAAAGTCCAAATTTACTGAAAGTATTCCCAAATTGTAGAGGGCATTACCAGTACCTAAAAGATTATGGGCAAAACGTACCTATATTCGTGGCGGTGAGGATTATCCTATAATAACGTAGAATAAAAAAAACATTATTCGCTACATTATCTATACGTTATCTATACATTATGTTATTTAGATTTTCGGTAACTTAATTAGTTTAAAAATTACACAGAATTTTGAAAATAGTATTACCTAAAACATGTGATTCTCAAATAATAGTCATTTTTTAATGAGGTAGCCGTGAGGACAAAAATATTTGGTGACGTGTTACTTTTAAGTCATTGTTTAACTGACTAAAATTTCAGTTCTTAATTTAAAAGTTTAAAGTTAGAAGACAATAGAAGACAAAAAAGTAAATAAAATGTTATACACAGAAAATTATTTCGGTACAACACCTCCATTTGCCGAAAATTTCCAAATCGGCTATGGAAAGAAGTTCCTACTGTCCAAATGTTTTTAAAAAAGTTACGAGACAATAATAATGCTACTATTACCAGAAACTAGAAAGGAAGGTTGTGAAAGACCAATAACGACTAGGACTCGAGAAAATCTTCCTGGAATTCGAAGATTGGTGAGAAGAACAGTGAATCTTGATCTTGACTTTTTGATTTTTGACTTGAATTAAAAAAAACAGCTCATGAACAAAAATTAACAGAAATCCGGGTCAGTTTTAATATTGCAAATATCACAATTTTCTTGGTCGAGTATAGTCTTCATTTTGCAAATTAGAGGAAATATCAAGGTGGATTTGAGTAGATAGGTATATTTTGTGGGATTGGTGAGGCACAACTTATGCCATTATTCTGATCATCTATTTCTCAATGTAGATTTAAGAATAGAGAAAGAGTCGAACAGGCAAAGAATCTACATTATTATGGGATAATCTCTACCACCACGAATAAAGATAAGTTTTGCCCTTAATTATGTTTAGGTGTTGATGATGCTCTCTACAATTTGGGAATACTTTTGGAAATTCGGAGTTTTTTTGGTAACGGTATTACCAAATTTTGTAAAATTCGGTTGAATGACAAAAAGTTACAGGTACCTATGTTAAAATACAGCTATATATGTTAAACTAGTACATTTTTGGCCCACCTTGTATTTATTGTATAGTGGGCAGTAACATCAGTAGTTTATAGCCGTTGAGATGGAATATCGATAGTCATTCAGTAATAAAAGTAAGTTGTGTATTTTATGTATACGTACGTACAAGCGAATTGATCGGACCATTATCTATTTACTTAACGTGTGATCATCAGATACACACTTGAAATATATGTATCAAGAAGTAGTTATTGATACAGTGAGATGTACTTAAATATATTCCGAAAGTATTTTTTTTAAATTAGTGAAATGCAAATGTAAAAATTCATATGTAAATATGTAAATAATTCAGGACATAAGTAGTAATATTCACAATATTCAGTATTCGAAATTCAATATTCCCACAATGCAATGTAATTATTATGTAATGCAATGAAATTAGTAATATAATTACACGATCTAAGTTACTTAGTCTTTCTCAAACGTATTTATAGCCGTGATTTTTAGCACATAAATAACTTCACTTTGTGTGAAAGAAATAATTTTACAACACCAAATATACTACAGTAAATTTGATATAAATACACACGGCGTTCATCGTTGTTGCTGCGTCTAATAACGGAATATAACTCAGCATATCTAGTACAGTATAAGACTACAGTATAAAACTGGTGCCGGTGCGGTGCCGGCACCGAATGCAATGTAATCAAATTCATATTTGTACACATAGCCTGGGCCTACCTAGTTGCCGATCCGATGCGCGACTGCAGATTCTGGTTTACGCAGTCGGTGGAGATCTCGACAAGCGCAATGCTCCGATTTGTCGGACGATCCGAGGTATACGATTTGATCCGGTTTGACACACAGGTTCCGACGTATCCTGTTGTTATATTCTTATAAGTATCTTACAGTCAACAGGGGATGTATCCAGTGTTGTCTTTTATTTTTGGTTTTTCAGTACTTCCTTTTAAGGTACAATAACCCAATAAGATAACTTCTGTTGAGAGCAGTACAGGACACATATTTCTTTGACCACTGGCCACTGGCTAACAAATACTAAAACTGATAACGGCACCGATATTCGGGAGTGAAAAAGACGATTGTCCGGTGCTGGAACCAGTTTTGCCGGTGTGTGTGAAAGCAGCATTTGGTTAAAAATAGTGGATACACAAGCGGGCTTAGCTAATCACAGGCTGTCTAATTTTGGTTAAATTTTGTTATTTCTACGATTTATTAAATACTCCCTGAGTGATAAATGTTCCGATGGATCTTATAAAATTTGTGGAATAATCACAGCTGCTTTTTTAGCACGTATAACATGTGTATATTCTGACTTGACATATAACGTAATGTGGAGCTTACCATCCGAACATAGGAGGGCAGGTGATTAATGCTGAACTAAGCCATACAATGAGAATCATTGTGAAGGCTAATCTTTTCGACCTTCTGTTCCTCGAGTATCTCAGTGGCTGCGTTACCGCTAAATATCTATCTACGCTTATTGCACATAAACTTAGTATGGATGCAGTACACAGGAGAATGTCCAGAGATACCCAGATATCACATAAAACCCAACCCAATCTCCAAGCACCTGAAAGAGAATAACTACATTTATTAAAACAATTACGGCAAAGTGGACAACTGGGACATAGTGAACTACCGCGTGTTAATTAATGGAAAACGCGAAAAAAATAGGATAACAAATGCGGATGTACATTATAATATTTTCTGATTGGTTTCATCGAAATTGCGGATCTTTTAATTTTAGTTCTAATTTAGGTATGTATTTTTTCAAGAAAGTGATGTAAAGTATAACATTTAATAAATATATTTGTAATACTTAGTTGTATGCACAGATAAAGTTTGATGTATAAAATAAAATTGAGTAGCTATATTAGGTGTGCTATATTAGCTTCCTAGATCAAAATTTTCTACCAGCTATTCATGTTTGAGTAAAAACGTCGTTTTTCCCATGTTAATTAAATGGGAAATAAACTCGGTTTACGCCGTTCACAGGTTTGATATAGGAAGGTTTCGAAGGTAATTTTTTTTGGTTCAATGCTAAAACATAGCCAATGGGACCGAAAAAAACCCTAATAAATATATTACATGTACATGGTAAGTCTCTTAAAATGAATACCCCCTTTCTTACTAAAAACTGATAACATGACGGGTGTCACGTACCTATAAAACAAAAAACATGTCAACACAGCCATGAAAATAATGCATCTCTACATTGTTTATTTATAGACATGTATTATTATGTCATCCAGTTTTTGTGAGGTCCCTAGTCATTAGATATTAGTTTTAAAAAATACCTAGTCTTCGTAAAGAGGTAAGTTATTTTGAAAATTGGATATTTATATTTATCTATAAATTAATACATTAATACGTAAGTGTCATGGTGGGTCTAAGGAAACCACCAGTTTAACAAATCTATTTTTAATACTACCCATGGTGGGTTGTTATACTTGCTTACCAGACAACGTTTTGGTTAAGGCCGCAGTGGGTAGGAAAAGAACCACCAGAAGGGTACTAAATATATAGGAGGGCTTTTAGAAATGTATTAGCAATGTTTTGTATAGTTTGGTCTTCATATTGGTGGAATTATGTGACCCACCATCGCCCATATTATACATGATGCCTATATTTTATATAACATCAAAGACTCATTGACAAAAAAGTAGCGTTTATTGAAAAATAAATCAAAATCAACCATGAATAAATCAATACATAGTAATTATATTCTAGACCACTTCATACAAAAATGTTTTGAACATTGAGGGCATCACTACCTACCTGGCTGGGGATTAAGCAATTACTACCTTACAATAGGGTAAAAGTCAACTACCATTTTTCCCTCTTTTTTGAACTTATTATATATACACTGTATTAATGGAATACTAGCTGTTTTGATTAAAGAAAAACAATTTGCATTGAATAAAAAAAGTTTGGCCATTAGATCACGCTTAGTGTCCCTCTCATACACTTTACGTGTTTAAAGATTTTTTTATGTTAGATCATATATGAATATCAAAATTTTGAACAAATATCTTTATCATTATCATTGTTAAACCGAAAATTATTGATTTATTGATTAAAAAATATTGCGTTAAAAATTAGAAATCATATGGCATAAAGGCAAAAAGTACTAAAATTGTAAAAATTAGTCGGAAATTTTGACCGACTGTATCTCGGCCAATTTTTATCAAAATTACTTTTGTCGGTCACAATTTTAACGAAAATTACGTTAGCTTTCTGTTTGTGAACCAATGACTATACCTAAATCCACCGAGAAAGCATGAAAAAGTTACCTATACACAGAAAAGTGTAAAAACAATGAAATGTCTTATTTTATTGTAAAAACCAATTTTTTGACTTTATGATTTACCCTTCCGATGGGTAATTTGTTCTCTACATCAATAATTATATGTATATATAGGGATACTAAAAATGCATAGATTTAGTTAAAATTACAGTTAAAAGACTTAAAATCGGATAAATTTACTCCGTTCTCCAAAATCCAATTCAATTCAATAGTACCTTGCGGATTCATCAGTTTTAAGGTACAATTGACCATATGAAATAATAAAATACCTTAAACGAATTGGTTCCTCATTCAATTACGTTGTCAATAGTCTATATTGATTTCTGCAGAATACGAGAAACTAAATTATGAAAATGGTTTTCAGAAAAAGTGTTATCGAATGCCTACCTAAAGAGAACTTACTTACCTATTAAAGTATAGGCAACTGCAGGTGGCATTACACAGATCCCCACAAGCCAATCAGCAACGGCCAACGACATGACGAAACAGTTGGTGACAGTCCTCAATCTTCTTGTGGTAAGCACGGCTAGTATAACCAAGGTGTTGCCTATGATGACGATAACGATGACGACACTTAATAAAATAGCTAAAGCAATGTGCTGAATGTGGTTGCTGGTGTTATCTATTCTGGAGTTATTGTACGAGACCGTGCTTACGATTGTGTCGTTTGTCATTCCGTGTCATTTCTGAAAAAGAAGAAACCGTATCAGTATGGAATTATTTACTTGACCCTATACAGCTTGGTTTTAAAATGACGAAATTTTTAAACGAGTACCTATCGTTATTGCTGATAGTGCGTACCTAATTAAACAATACAAACAGGTAAAAATCCAAGGACGTTGATTTGGTTTTCAAGCATAAGCCTTGACTGTCAAGTCAAGTCAAGTAGTTACTATGTTAAGTACTTGAAAAATCAAGTAGTCTTGGTACGGCTTGATTTATTATTTGATTTAATGATCTATTTTTAAATAAGTATAAATACACAATATGGGGAAGAAATAATGAATTACCTCATTCTGATTGGTTGAAAACGTAGGCTTCGTAATAACTGTTCGTAATTACTTTGCAATAACCAATAACGAAATGGCGTAAAATTCGAAGAGAATTTGAATAAGAAATAATAACCAATGTTACTTTCTCAACTCGTTATTGGGTGTATATTCCCACTGTCTTAATTATGCAATGTCATGTGATTTAAAAACATAAGAATTAACGTGCAAATTACCCTTAAAATCGATTTTTTTAAATTCAGTATTCTTGACGGGATTTCGATTTCTCTAGCATAACACGGTCATTTAGAATACTTCTGTACCTTACTTTTTTCCTGCATAACGTTTGACCAGCAAACAACTTCGGAAATGTGTACATTTTAATGACAAACCAGCGCAAGTCAGCTCCCAATCAAACAGTATTAAGTAAAAAAAACACGAATCGGCAGTTAAGTACAGGAATCAGTGTTCTATCGAACCACGAAAGGAACTTGGAATATTGTGCTTTGGATAGAAGTTATAGCACATGCGGCAAAGGGGTAAATTTTAGTAAAATTTTTCGGTATATGCGATATTGCGGCCGTCATAATTTCAGTAACTTTGACCCTAGGACTTCGAACAACACACCGTTGGAAACTGGGTTCTCCGCGTAACCTTGAGCGAAAAAGTGCCTCTCTACTTGGACTTGCCATCGAAAACTATAAATCCTAGATATATGCTTTCGCAGAGTTTTCGGTAGAAAAACTCAAAATCTACTTTTATTAATAACAACTTTATGCCGTCAGACTAACGGTTTAAGATACGTTTCTACGTTAGTGCAATTTCACCCCTTTGAATGTCTGGGGTAGTTTGTGCTCCACCGGGAGAAGGTTGCAAATTTGGGACAATAAAATTATATACAGGGTGGTCTATTTAAAAATCGGAAATTATTGTCGCTTATAGCGAAACCTGAAGTGAAAAAAATCACTTTTATATCAAAAAGTGCCGCATATTATGTATATAGGATATCCCAAATTTAACTCAATTATCTTATGGCCGAGTGCACCGTAGTCTTAATCCTGTATTAAATTTAAGACAGACTTATTTTGACACATTTATGTTGCACCGTGTATTTAAGCCCGTATTAATGTGATGAAACCGACTTTAATTAAAGTCTCCAATTTCGAGGGCTTAAGACGTTGTTTAACGTTAAGTCTAGTCACAAATAGGTTATGTTTCATTATTTTAAAAAACTTTAGGCATTATTACGTATTTTATGCGCTTTTAGGCTATTCCTATGGCACATTTTTTTCAATAAATGCCCAAGCCATAGAGGACAGTGATTTAAAAATTAGAGATATTGTGGCAAGATGGCCCAGTATCGCCCATGAATCATGATAATACCCACCATCTTTAACAATAGCCGAATTAAAGCAAGGTTTGAAATGAGGGAATTTAATAATTAAAAACATATTTTACATATATATACAGGACAATGCATACTCCTCTGGGTCATTGGGACAACATAACATTATTTGGATTTGATAAACCATATGTAGGTACAACAATTTTGGTATTAATTATGAAAGTAATTACAAAATCGTCATTTCCAGAAAATCTCTACAGGAGCAGGATCACCACTGGTCATGTATCTAAATATCCTTTCATCGGCAATTTTTTGCCTCAATTTTTTTTTGCTTTTTAAACCGTTTAAACCGTTTTAGTGAATTTTCCTTTGACCTTTTTACCAGATTTGGATACCTCGTATTAAAAACTGTTGCAATTTCTACCCATGCTCTATTTCTTCCTCAGATGTAATCCCATCAATCTTTATATTTTCAATTTTGTCTTTATTTTTTCATTTTGTTTTTTTTCTGCAATTAAAAAAAGAGTTATTTTTCCTCAGGAGTAAAGTTTGAATAATAAGTTTGCTTCTTACTTTCATCTGCCATGATTTGCTGGATAAATGTAGATATTAAAGTTGTATCTATAATGTATAATGATATTATGATCTTCGACCATAGATATAGAGAAGATATATTGATACAAAATTAAATACCTACCTTTGAATATTCAAATTGAAATTATTTTCATGTCAATTTTCACAAAATTTTCCAACAAAATAACCCAAAAGTCACTAGGCGTTCGACTTGAAAGGCAACGTTGCCATATTTTATCTGGACTTAGTTAAGTCTTTATGAATTTTTAACGGTGCATTTGAATTAAAAATAATCCTGACTTAATATTTTAAGTCGACTTAACTAAGCCCAACTTAACGTACCATCGGTGCACTCGGGCATTAGATAACTAAAGGAGGAAAATAAGGTGTACCATGATTGTGTTACACCCGGTATATATGTTTATACGTTACACGTATTTAAAAACTCGACCAATCCTATACCATACCTATCTTATTATCTACATGAATATGAATATTATGTAGTTAAGTACATAGTATATCAATATTATAAACAGATAAAATATGGGTGGAACACTAGTTCTATATTTTTAGAGAATTTCTTTCCAGAATTTCATTGTATTATTTCAATTCCCACGCAGTCACCTGTCCGACCCTTTGTTGTTCCAAAATAAAAGCATAAACATAAAAGCATGTAAAACTGAGAAAACAAGGGTCGTTTACATTGCACCAGACACCTTTCACAGAAAATTTGTGCGAATATTGACTTATGTAACTTTTTTCATCTTTGCCTTCCATAATTTATTATTTCTCGTATAACAGGGAGTGTATTAAATAGAATTTATTTCCCAAAACTGTTTTGCATATACACGCTTTACCTACAAATGCAATTAAATAGACGGAATGTTGGTAGGTACTGCAACTATGTGAGGTAACTACTGTAATATCCATTTTCCATATTTATCTTTGATTTAGTTACCTAAAAATACAAGCAGTTTTACAAAGTAAAGTTTAAAAGATCAGTTAATATGATTTTCTATGTGAAACAGCCACTAGTTCTCGAAAAATTAAGGTTCCTTTAAAGTTTAACCAATTTTCCACGGGAACTTTGTTCCCGAGGTTTCGTGCCATGATTTTCTCCGGTTTTAATTTTTTCCAACCTATCAAATTATTTAGTTTCATGTTATATCTGAAGTGCACCTATAAATAGCATCAATTTCGTAAAAAATATCACGAATGTATATTTCATTGTGTCCGTCGAGGCACACACTAAATCAAAATTTCAATGCCAATGCGATCATATTATGAGGCAAAAAAAACAAAACAAATAATTCTTTCATATGAAATTTTAGTGACCTCGAACTTTTCACATCCTTGAATTAAGTTAAGTACATTTAATTAAAATATTCCTCAAACTCCTGTATCTCAAATACAAAGGTACTGACAGACGTCAAAAATTGAGAAAAAATTGCAGACGTCAAAAATTGAAAACGATGAAGCTAATTTGGGAATTCTACATACATTATTTGCATACATGGTATGTTCGCTCGTGGTAGCGACGGGACAATATGCGCATGCGTCAAAGTATGGGACCGATTAGGCGTAAAGGGATTTGTTTTTTTTACATTTTTAGGTTTTATATTTAGGTATTATAAGATTATATCAACATTTATTTTGTTTCTTCTGGCAATTCGATTTCTTTTCTATTAAATTAAGCCTACCGAAAAGGCCGTACATCCGCTCATTTCAGAATGCGCAAATAGGCCATGTGGTACATGAAAAACATTAAGTTAGGACATCTCAACATCAAAGGGTTCTGGCCCATCTGAAACTGCTGCTTCGTTTTTCGCTTCTATAATTGTTGTGATGAGTGATGATTGTGACTGTGTAATAGTGTGTAAGCATTACATATGAAATTTATTACGTATTTAGGCCAAGCTATCTTTTTTACTGTTTAGGGCATTAAAAGATAATAGGCAACGAACTGCGCAGGGATTTAAAGTATAATACATAGATGAAAATGTATATAAATTAAACATACCATTGTTGTTTATAACATAATGGCGAAAAACCGAAAAAAAAATCGTAAAACCGTTACAGAAAAAACCAAAAAAATCGTTTTTTTTTACTTTCTAGCATTAATTACAACTACAATCGTTTTGTCTAAAAAGCAAAAGCTCTACCGGAACTGTAGCTGTATTTGAAAATTAATCTTTGCTTCCTTTAAACTTTAAACAATGAGTGAAAAGAGAAACCAAATGTAAAACTTACATTTTTAATAAAATTTTCTCGTTATAATTTGTTGGTTTTATTCAAGAAATCGGTAAATTGTTAAACCCACACCCCCCTAGTTGAGCAAACGTAGATGCGGCCCTGATTCGTACGTCCTGTCAACCGTTGACGACTAGAACATGGCTGCATTTGCGACGAATAATATTGATATAGACTTGCCATTTAAAAATTGTAATAATTGAATTAGTTCCAGTGTTTACAAATGTCAAAAATATAAAAAGAGATTTGAAATACATATATATATATATATATATATATATATATATGTATATATATATATATATATATATATATATATATATATATATATATATATATATATATATATATATATATATATATATATATATTTTAGTATGTAGAAGTTATTTGAAGGAAAACAATGCTTCCCCAAAAAGTCAGAATTAAGTTTCCTGATTTTGGAATGATCGACAACAAGACTGAGATATATGCAAAGATATTTTGATGTCACATATGACTGTAAAATACAAACCATTAGTAGTTTTAATCTACCACATTTATAAAATTTTTAACTATCCCCACTGTCAACAAATTTGCCAACAAGTTGCCGCCATATTCTTAAAATGTAAAATACATGTAGAAAGAAATATTATTATTACTTATTCATGTAATTAACCGTAAAGGTAACCAGGTAACTTTGTCTCATATAGATATGTTTTAGTAATTCATGCGGCCCTTCTGGTTCAGTAGTCAAGAGTCCAAATTTATAGCTTGTTTGGGTGTTTTATTGTCTTAATTTATTATGTTAAACGTTAAATATACATTATGTTTTCTAGTTATTTGAATTAATCTTTCGACCAACAAAATTAGGTATTATATGGCTAAGTTAGTATGCGAATCTGAGGGGTTAGGATAGCCATCGAAGGATTAACATCCACAACATGAAAGTACATGATGTAAGATATTTTCAAATGTATAAATATCAAGAATATCCTACTAACTTTAAAAGCATACGCAACGAACCCAGGACTATGAGATTATGTGTGTATATGTGTATATATATGTATGTATACATTTTCTTGCCAACTCAAAAAAGCTCCCTTTCATTTCGGTAATCTGACAAAACCCCACTGGTTACAGTAGTAGGAAAAAGTTATTTTAAGAAGGGATTATTTTTTATTTTTTTTAATATTCAAGTTATTTTAAGGGAATGCTTCCTCGAAAAATAGGAATTAAGTTCCCAACTTTTAGAATGATTCACACATAGGCTAAAATGCAGACACATTGCGCCATTTTGGTTTCTAAAATAGGTTGTTAATATATATTTTGATGCCACATATGACTAGAAAGCACAACCATAACCATAAGGCAGTAAGCTGAGTAGTTTTAATCAGTTATTTGTGTTTATTTTAGTTACCAATACGATTCCAAAATACGGGTAAGCTAAGGATTCATTGCAAAACGTTACAAATCAAGTTTATGGCTTCCTAAACACACGTTTATAATTAATACAAAATACCCAAGTAGATATGTTTAGATTTAAATTAGAAGTGTTTATTTGGTTAAAATGAAGGTTTAGCATACTAGTATTATTACCAGAAATATTTGACGATGCTTGTTTATGTACTTTATCGGAGTCGATAGATATACACATGACACATGCACAAATTTTGCAGCATGGTCCTTGAAAGGTCACAATAATTGCTATTAGCCCAGGAGTTTTAGTTCAAATATCGCTCGAACCTGGAAGTACTTACTGTAAAGCTGAAAATTTGCATATGTGTTCTACTTGATGTGCCTAACAACATATCAAAAGACACCAACTCTCCCGTGCCGGCTTCCTGAAATTCGAGGTTGTGGAAGACCTGTAATCCTGGAGAAGCGTTCCAACCTACTGGAACAAGCGTAGCGTAAGAACCGTATGGCTTACATCATTCGGGATATTAAACTAGAATGAATTTTATATGTTTTAAACCCATGAACAGTTGCGACATCTCAACTTCCGATTACACAGGAAACGGAAAAATCGCGGGAGGTAAAGAAAATTGTATGCGACGTGGACGACTTTAGGTAGAAGATATCGCAAAAATAACCGAAGTAAATATTGTAGGGCATAAAATAAGTTTTCCACTGATATATTTACTTTTCCTGTGCGACTTATAGAATCGGAGATACGGCAGCTTGAACGTCAGCAGACGCGACGACTTCGACGTTCGAATTACCCGCCATACAAATCTGAAAGTACCTACTTCCAATACTTCACGTCAAACAGTATGTTAACTCAGGCTTAAGTACATCACCCGTAATAGTTTTTGTATTCGGGAAATCCGAAAATATAGTGCTGGTATGAACGAATGCATACTCTTCTGGCACGCAGTCATATGTGACACGTCTGCGCTATTCCGGATCGGAAAGAAGAAGGCCTGGAAATTGCTCAAAACTAGTCCTGAGCTTCAAGAATGCTCCGCCATTTTCCTGTGCAATTATTCCGATAAACCAAGAATTACCCAAGCAGGAGAACAATTCATCAAGGGTCTTTATGGAGGAAGTGAGATTGCCTCTCTGGATGATCTTCGGGTTATCCGCTACACCTACGCCGTTGCCAAGCAACCTATAACTGCCTCCTTCGACCTAGCTAACCACCAATTACTACAGCCTGCGAGCAACATTCCTACCGAAGATATTTACAGGTAAGATAGCCAAGAGCACTCCATCGATATTTTTTGTAAACTCTAGACTATTTTTTCCAATGTGAAAACGGTGATTCTCTGCGAAACGGTGATTCAATGTGAAAACGGTGAAAAGATTCTCTGCGAAAAATAAACGGTTTTTCTGTGAAATATCTTGGCGCAAAAATATTCTTGTCGAAAAAAGTCCGAGACTATAGTTTTCAGTAAAAACTAACTGTAACATGAGATATTGTGGACTATCGCGGGGAAAAGCGGCCCACTAGCATACACTCATGTCCCTGGGCTCCACTGCGCTCTACAACCACAATGATGATCCAAGGGAGAGGCACTGCTACTTCGATCATTTTGTATTAGGTGGATGCAGAGAGGTCAGTGGAGCTTAGGGAGATGGGTGATCCAGTTTTCTTCATAGCAGTATGTTTCACTAGAAAATTTATTCTTCATCTGCTTGCGATGCCCACGTATTTTGGAAAATTTTAGTGTTGGTTATTCTGCCGGTATTATCAATAATACTTTGCATTTCACCACTTTACTTCATGTTACGGTTAGTATTCCACTAACTCAACTAATTTTATTGACAGGTTCCACAATGGTGGTTTGGTGTCCGTTCCCACTTCGAAGCCTCCTGCCCCAGACAGTTTACTAAACCTAATTTCTTGTGAATATAAAGTGGACTGCGACACCAGATGTACCTGCAGGCAATCGGGCCTGCAGTTTAGCATACACTGAGCTCGTAAAGTTTGGAATAAATTCAATTAATCGTTATTGAAGGATTTTCACAGGAAATCCTCGGACACGTCAACCTTATTTTATAAAATGTCACTTTTTTCAGCCATCGATTTTTTTTTTGTTTTGTTCGTTTTTGAGCTATGACGTCATCGACAATTTTTTTAAATGACAACCCATATTTTTTTTCACGGATTTCGATAGAGCACATTTTTCTGAGTGCGAATATGTCAAAAACATAGTACCTTTAACATTAAAGTTTTCGAGATATTCGGTTGCAAAGTTTATAAAATGTACCATGGCACCATGCATAAGCTATCGGGCGGGTCAAGATTTTTAATAGCTTATTGATTCTAATAGCTTATAGCTTATTACATTTTAAAAGATTAAGGAGTAATATTATTTATTTTGGTAGCTTATCGAACATTTTGAAAGATTTGGGAGTAATCTGTTTAATTTTTTAACAACAATTTAAACAAATAAAAAAATATTTTAACAAATAAATGATAAATAATTAAAGTAAAAAATAAAATCAGAGTAAATTTTCAAAGTGACCTCCATTCACTTCCTGGCAATATCCCATCCGCCACTGAAACTCCTGCAGAACCTTACCGACAGTATCGGGTTGAATGGTTCGAATTTCATTGCGAATTCTGTCCTTTAATTCTTCGATGGTATTTGGTCTATTGAAATAGACCTTGCTCTTTAAATAGCCCAAAAAAAGTAGTCTAGGGGAGTGAGATCTGGAGATCTAGGGGGCCATTCGATAGTTCCCCTGCGACCAATCCAATGGTTAGGAAATACATGGTTTAAATAATCGCGAACGATCACTGCAAAATGGGGTGGTGCACCGTCTTGTTGGTACCATATCGTGTGATGGGGCAGATCTGGATCTACGTCATTTGGGTAAAGTACCGCAAGTGCAGGGACTAAGTCGTCTCTTAAAAATTCTAAATATATTTCACCTGTTAATACGCCTTCAAAGAAAAATGGGCCCAAAATACGATTACCTACAATACCAGCCCAAACGTTAACTTTTTGTGGAAACTGACTACGAGTTTCCATTTTCCAGTGTGGATTTTCAGGAGACCAATATCTACAGTTTTGCCGGTTAACTGTGCCGTCGAGATAAAAGGTAGCCTCATCAGAAAAAACAATATTGCGTAAAAATCCGTCGTCATCAATCAGGCGTTGCAACATGGTTTGGCAAAACTGTAACCTACGGTCAGGATCATCTTCGTTTAACTCTTGGACCAAAACCACTTTATACGGATGCCATTTGTTCAATTTCAAATATTTCAAGACGGAGCTTTGAACTATTCCGTTGTTTGCCGCCACTTGGCGGGTGGGTAAATGGGGATTTTCTTGAAGCTCTAGTAGAACATTCAATTTAACATCTTGTTGCACTGGTGGACGACCCGTTCTAGGGCGATCTCTCGTATGACCCACTTCTAAAAACTTTTGTTCTATTTTGCTAACGGTGGACTGTGTAATTGGTTCTCTGTTTGGATATTTGTTGTTAAATAAACGGCAAACTTCTACTTGTGTGCGAGCTCTGTCCCCGTAACCGATCATCAACAAAATTTCGATTCTTTCCCTTTCACTCAAACGACGGATCATTTTTAAATAAAATGAATTATGATGGAATAATGATTAATCAACTTACTTAATGATATTATTCAACTGATTAAAACACAAACTTGCGAGGAAAAACTTCAAAATTGTGACAACTGTCAAAACTGTTGTTTTTCCTGCGCTTTCTTGATAAATGATTAGCATTTGGTCATCGCTTGTATAATTCATTCTTAAAACTTTGCAACCGAATATCTCGAACACTTTAATGTTAAAGGTACTATGTTTTTGACATATTCGCACTCAGAAAAATGTGCTCTATCGAAATCCGTGAAAAAAAATATGGGTTGTCATTTAAAAAAATTGTCGATGACGTCATAGCTCAAAAACGAACAAAACAAAAAAAAAAATCGATGGCTGAAAAAAGTGACATTTTATAAAATAAAGTTGACGTGTCCGAGGATTTCCTGTGAAAATCCTTCAATAACGATTAATTGAATTTATTCCAAACTTTACGAGCTCAGTGTAGTGTGCCGCCATTGCCGCGGACACAGCTGTACGAACACTGGCTTCACAGAGGAAGATTACGAAGATTCTTCGGTCGAAGTGTTCGGTAAGAAAACTGTTCACAATGAAAACTAAATACCTACTATGTCCATTTATCAACAACAAAATTAATTAGTTTTAAAGTACAGTAATATACATTGTTTATAATTTAGTTGTTTAAGAATTCTCTGTAGACTATTTTAATTGAGTTCTCTTGAGTTATTTTGTGCTACTTTAAACATTCAATATTCAATCCTAAAAGCGGCAATCGCGAGGGCTGCACAGGGAAATTAAATATATCAATGGGGAGCTTATTTTATGCCCTACAACATTGATTTCGGTCAGTTTTGCGATATCTTCTACCTAAAGTCGTCCACGTTGTATACAAAAAAGGTATTGATTTTCTTTTACTTCCCGCTAATTTTCGGTTTCCTATGTCATCGGAAGTTGAGATAGATAAGGCAACTGTTAAGGGTTTAAAAGATCGCTAATTCATTCTAGTTTAATATGGTACCATCCCGAAGGATGTAAGCCAACCGGTTCTTACGCTACGCTTGTTCTATTACATATGAACGCTTCTCGAGGATTCCAGGACTTCCACACCCTCGAACTCTAGTAAGCCGGCACGGGAGGGTTGGGACTTTTGATATGTTGTTTAGCACATCAAGTAGAACACATATGCAAATTTCCAGCGTTACAATAATTACTTCCGGTTTAAAACGTCAAACTCCTGGGCTATATGTACAATATTATAGTAGAGTAATTCCTGGGTCCTACGTGTTACGGGATAACACGATTTCACTTCATTGCCAAAAGCTACGGCCTGCTTTAACTTATTCCCCATCTAAAACGAAACAATCTGGTCAGGTCATGGAAAAATCATACTGTACAGGGAGGGGGTGGCTGGGGAGAGATTTTCAAAAAAGGTTAAAAATTTTTTTTGCGTTTTTACATCTCCAACACATACTATTATTTCTTACTATTTGATATTACGAAAAAATTTCAAACGAATTTTTTAGTAAATTTTAAATATCGACTTGACAATGCTTTTATATGGAGCACCTTAATGATTAAACGTCCATCCTTAGACAACATAAATCTGAATTCGTTTCTCGCCTCATAATTCGAGAACGCAATAGTTAATCGAAAAAACCCTTCTACAAATATTGTAGATCAAAAATCGCGGATTGCACTGGTTTTTTTCAAATTGTGAATCCTATGGATGGTGTCAACAGAAAATTATAAATTGCAGAGCGATGTCGTATTTCAAAACGTCGGCCCAGGACATGGCAGGAAGGTTCATTGTAGATAGAAAGCCAAGCGATAAGCGATAAGACTTTGTTGGACGTAGCGCTCATAAAGTTGTTAATCGCTTGTTTATGTGGTTTAGTTACACCAGCGCCTATGGCACTTGCTTTAATTTAATTAAATTTTCGGATACATTCGATTTTCGAAATCCTTTAAGCAATTAATTAATAATTAATTCTTTAAGACATTAAAACATAAAATTACAGTAAAGTAATATGTTAGTATATAAGAGTATAATGAGTAGGTAGGTACTTACATTATTTTGTTGTTTGGGAGTATACATTTTTCCCATTTGAAGAAGCAAAAATTATGTCTTGGAAAATATTATATATTTGGGTTTCCTTTGAGTCAGTGCACGAGTTACAAATAAGAAGGCTAATAAGAAAATATAAGCTAGTTAGAAAATGTTCTTTATAGTCATTGATTTTTAAGTTTTTAAATTCATTGTATGCAGGAATTTTATTTAATTTTCATTTTTGGCAAATTTTGGCAAATTTTGTGGAGAATTTGCAACTCAGATGCACTACAGGAGAACCTGCGGTGTCAGTTTGGTGTACTATTGTATCAATATATTGTTGTTTAGGAACTATTTTCAAAACCATTATTGATTCATTACGTCTGGCAGAATTTATTAATTCGTCGCTGTTTCTAAAATATTTGGAAATTCTTTTCATCAAAACTCGATCACTTACACTTTCTCCAGCGATATCTCGATATCTTCTGCAAATTGGTGTTGTCAAATAACCTTTCCCCTGTTCTACACCTTTCTCCATTTCATTGAGTAGATATTGTAACGTTTTGGTTTCAATGTCAATGCTCAATTTCAATGAGTTATGAGGTGAGAAACGAATTTAGATTTTTGTTGTTTTAGGATGAGAGTTTAATTGTTAAGATGCTCCATATAGAAGATTATGAAGTCGATATTTAAAATTCAATAAAAAATATGCCTGACTGAATTTTTTTCGTAATATGAAATAGGATGAAAACAGAGATGTTGAAGATGTAAAACACGCAACAAAAATTGTGTGCTCTTTTTTGAAAATCCTGCCCCAGCCACCCCCTGTACAGTACGATTTTCCCACGAACTGGCTAGAATATTTTCTCTTTTAATTGGGGCATAACTTAAAGTGAGTCATTTGTGCTCTGGAAAACTCTACAATTAGACACACGGTTGGTTGTATAGAAAAAATTTCTTCGAGGAGTAAAAGCTAAAGATGTGCTGTATATCATCTTGCTCTTATATAGTGCATAGTGGTAGCTGATCAAACGGGCGAGGTGTATATATACAGGGTGTTTATGTAGCATTCCCTATATCTATTTAATTAATCGATTACATTTAATTAACCATATAAAGATTTATTTGATTTAAAATGTCTCTACTGTTTACTATTTTCACACCAGTGTTATAAATAAATCACGTGTTACTTTTAACACCAGTACTAAAAGTAAATTACTTTTAACACCAGTTCTTTCAAATAACATTTTAGACTGCCTTTATCTCACTGATAAAGTAAATAACTATTTTATACAAACGTTGTTTTTATATAATGAACGTACTCAGAGGTTACCATATTTTATTTGACCTGGTAGGTTAACTATGTAATAGCATAATTTAAATTGTTATCCCACAATAAAATTAAGAAAACGAGTAACACACGTACCTAAACGTAATTTTATAGCAAACAGTATAACCTGAGTGTAACATGGCTTAAAGTTGCTGACGGGACCCATAAATATATTTTATGGTTTTCCAAAACAAACGAAATTGCCAACGTGCTTACAGATTGAACCTTCCAGATTTAAGTAGGCTCCACCAGCAGGATGATAAGGCATGTTTTCAATTCAAACAATGAGAATAATGTTAGATGTGTTATAAATAAGTTTACGTTGTAAAGAAGTACCGGAATTGGAAGGTAAAAGGGAGTAAAATTAAAACTAGTACAAACATTTTATAATTTATTGCCACTGATATAAAGCAACAAAAAATCACTATTAAGTGCCTACAAATAATACACAAGGTAGTTTATTTGTCTAGTATTCTTTCCTAATTGTCATCGTCTTGATCGTCCAAATATGCAACACCAGAAATATGGATGCAGTTCTACCATCACTGTCATACACGTCAAATGATCATGTATTGACAGTAAATGAAACACTATCAAATGCGGAGTCAAAAATATGGTCTTTTTTATGGTTTTTTTCAATATCTATTACTTTGACACAAGTATTGCGCCACACGTCTGAAGATATTTCCTCAAATTTTTTTCTTGTCAATGCTACTATTATCAGCCAATTTGAAAGTGACATTATGAGCATTTTCAATAGTGTTGAATTCAGGACTATAAGGAGGCAATCGCAATATTGTATGTCCATGTTGTCTTAGTAGTTTGACCATATAGTACGCTGGATGTTTTGTTTTATGTTATGTATTTACGTTGGATTTTGTGGTATATTTTTTTATTTAAAAAGAAAATGTACCTTTTCGCGTATGTATGAAATGTATCTTTTGTGTTAGACAAGCTATTGTCTAACACAAGCACGCTGTTTGTTGGCAGATTAGGAACTAATTGAATGTTTAATCAGGTATAAAATTTACAGCATTCATATGATCATGATAATCACCCGATTAAGATCATAAAAAAATAATTTCATTAGGTATTTTTAATGAATTCAAGTTGATTATATTTATTTACCTGACTTAGTATATAATAGGAGGTGCGTCTTTCACAAATCTCTTCTCCCCCTCCAGCATGAACAACCAATCTTTTCACTTTTGTAATTGTGGCATTTAGAAAGTTATTTTTTTAGTCAATCTAATAATTTTTCTGTGTGTAAGAGCTATGACAATAGGTCTCATCTGTATAAATAATGTTTCTATTCTAAATTATGTTATTTTTTAAAAATTCGATTCATTTCAGTCTGACGTAATATTCACTTAAAACCAGCCGATTACAAAGAGGTTAGTATAGTTGTATAGTTAGTAATCTAACCTCTTTGTACCAGGTAATCATAAAATAATTGACTTTAGAAGTTTATAAAGTTGATTGTAGGCTCAGATCAAAAATATAAAGATGAGTAACGTCAATACCCATAATACAGTATTGTTTGTCCACACAATAAGTAGAAATTTGTAGGAGGAGAACGCAGTGGGACGCACAATGTTTGTAAACAAAATCCAGTAAATTTTCGGGTGTTGGGATGGAATCGACCAATATGGTATAATAAACAATCAT
>CAXKVY010003389.1:0-137330 GCA_964058915.1 Tetropium fuscum | reverse complement strand
ATATATATATATATATATATATATATATATATATATATATATATATATATATATATATATATATATATATATATATATATATATATATATATATATATATATTATATATATATATATATATATATATATATATATATATATATATATATATATATATATATATATATATATATATATATATATATATATATATATATATATATATATATATATATATATATATATATATATATATATATATATATATATATATATATATATATATATATATATATATATATATATATATATATATATATATATATATATATATATATATATATATATATATATATATATATATATATATATATATATATATATATATATATATATAATTAACTGTCCGACGACAACGATATCGTATCGTGCAAATATATATATATATATATATATATATATATATATATATATATATATATATATATATATATATATATATATATATATATATATATATATATATATATATATATATATATATATATATATATATATATATATATATATATATATATTCATTTTTTTTCCATTCATTATAAGTACCAATCAACGAATATATCATACTAATAGACTATCTGAATATTAAAAGATTGGTACCTACCTACTTTCTGAAGAGCAAGATAGTTTCAAGCAATCCGTTTTATAACAGTCTGAGGTATTTTTATGCTAGACAAGTTTATCTGTCAATAAAGCAATATTGCTATATAATTTAATTATGTTTTAGAATTTTATAGGTACATTCTACTATTAATCACAGCAGTATATATTTCATACTTTTACAAGTGGTATAAATATAAGCCGCAATGATACATAATACATATATATATATATATTAATGATGCATTCGATTTTGGTAAAGCCTGTAAATTACAACGGTGTCGATTATTTACGTCATTATCCAATGAATGGTAAAATCAGTTACGTTAAACAGACTGTAATATTAATACAAAGTATACCATTGTCATTAACTAAACCCACTGATAACAACATCCTGTTGCAATTTGTAGCTTACATTTTTTTCTTATCATCATATCAAGCTGCAATAAGCAGCTTTATGAGTTACGTTTACGGATAATTATAAATGTATACAAATTCTAGTAATTTGTGTCAAAATATATGGAAAACTGTCCATATCTAATTTCATAAGTGGAATGATACAAGGTAAACAACCTCTTTTGACCCCCGGTAAAAGTTAATATTTGTATAATCTAAAATGTTCAATGCATGTCCAAATAATAACACTCAGCATCTAGATGAAGGCACCTATGGGATTACTCGCAGGTTTTTTTTTATTACATACATTGATTAGACAGTGACAAGACTAGATCGGGCCTCATGACATTTTTTTAATCGATTTTCTCCCGTCTGCCATCAGTGGTGGTTATCTGGTTTTTCTTAATGCAATAAGACAGGTCCGTAGATAGGGGGGGGGTTCAAAATGAGACCAAAATTGCTGAAATTTCAAAGGCAACTGACATTCAAATTTGAAAATGTTATGAAAGTGGAGATTCGGAATCAGTGTCAATTTTGTGATGTTTTTTAAATCGCGTGAAATACATGTTGGGATATAAACCGTGAATGTGACCACAAAAAAACACAAAAAATGGTAAATACGGATTCGCAAAAGGTCAACAAAACTTAACGTCAGTCTTCAATAATACCTGGGCTTTGAATATTTCAGCAGACCACAATTTTTAAAAATAACTATTGAATTCAATTCAATTCAATCCAATCAATGTTTGTTTGTCACAACGTAAAAGACAAGAAGAAAGTTATGTGTAAGAAAAAGTTATGTGAATTTATGTAAAAATTAAAATTATATAAAATAAATAATTAAATGTACCTATATACTAATTTTATTTGTCTGATATTGCAAAAATACATTATTTATCTAAAATCTATTAAAACAAAACAAATGGTTAAGTGGGAGAAAATAATTGTTCAACATTTTCATTAGACTTTAAAAATAATTGTTACTTCCGTGGCAGACGGGATAATATTGATTAATTTTTACGGGTCTATTAATTCAAATTAAAATATTACTTAAAATATAAAACAATTTACCTACTACCATACTACCTACAAAAATTTCAATATGAATAATTAAAAATTAAATACTTAAAAATTCTGTGTTGAGTTTTAAAAATGTAGATTATAGGTATATGCCGGTATGGGTATTTTATTTTCATGTCAGACTAAAGACAAACAAGTAATAAGTTACAAAAAAAATGCAAAAGATATTTAGATGTAAATATTATTTGGTGCAAATTAAATTAACAAATAGATATTGTTTTAAAAGTAACTATGTACAATGAGCCACTTTTGATCCAATGCAAACGCTTTTCATTAAAAATTTCTAAAATATGCAAATGTCATCCTTATACATTTACACTCATTTCGTAAATATGTAAATTATTATTGTATTATTTCTCGAATTTTCATTGCGATTGGTGTATACGAGTATATGCAGGCAAGGTATTAATTACTACGTACCTATTATCCTATAATATACTATAATATACTATAATATACTATAATATACTATAATATACTATAATATACTATAATATACTATAATATATATAATATATACTATAATATATACTATAATATACTATAATATACCTACCTATATAACCAATAACACACCAATAACACATATTTGATAATGTTTTCAAAATAATAGGTTTTACGTTTTAATATATATTATCCCATACAGCAGTGACGTCACTTGACGTCTCATTCACGTTGATTTGTAGTGCAACCCGTCATTCGTCAATTGTCCCCCAAAACGAGACGTGTTTTAGACGTCTTCTTTTACACTTATTAGCGACGTTATCTAGGAAACGTCTAATGCACGTCATATATGCGGGTATTATTTTTAAAAAAACGGAAAAGTAGTATATAGAATTTTCATATAATGCAAAAAGTACACTATCATTGCATAGTATAGTATGTATTGTGAATTAATTTTTTGGAATAAAAACTGAAAAATGTAAATCATGGGTTTCGAAAATTGAATATTTAGTTTGCAGGTGTACTACTGTTTATACATCTGGAAGTTTATAGAATCTGTTTATTTATTAACTCAAAGTCTAACTTTCATCCATGTTCCCAATTACGAATTGTACGAAAATAATAATAAAAACAAGTCATCTGCAATCTGCACATCTAGATATCTAGATTGTCGTGAAAATTACGTCTTTAGATGACGTCATTTCCATAAAACATATTGTCGTCATTTTTACGTCGTTACAACGTTATTGTATTGGTGATTTCGACGTAATGGTCACGTAAATATCACGGGAAAATGACGTCACGCTGCTGCCTGGGTATTTGCTTTACAATAAATACCTAATTGAGAATTATTTAGGACTTCTCAAACATTAATTCTTAAAATACCTACTTTAAGATAAGAATGGAATAATTGGTTCAAAAGTCCGAAATAAATATGTAACTTAATGTATCCCATCTATTTTACCCCTTCATATATTTTTCCCCTGTTACATGTTTATAAAAAATACGTTTTTACTAGGTATATCACATAAACAAAATAAAGAGGTGCATGGGGTGCGTTTTTTTCCCTAGTTTGGAGTTTGGACCTAGTAATAGGTTTGTTAATCATATCTATACACATAATTCAGATCAATGTACATTTTGTCTTAAATAATATTAATTTGTGCTAGCGAATCACAATACATACTATAATAATATCTAATAATATGCATTTAAGAAATCGACATTATATCACGCCTTTTCCTAAAAAAAATATAAATTATTTCAGCATGGAGGTCAGCTTTTACGTCCATGTTGATAGATACAGATACTACCTATTATTATAGGAATGCCAAGAACATTTTAGATATTTTTTCTAAGATCAAATTATCCAAGGTAATTAGGTACAAGCGCTGACAAGTAAGTACTCATATATGAAGTACCTATAATAACAATTAATAAAATGCAGGTAACTGAACTAATAAATAAGAACATGCATTGAATATTTTAATTGAATATTTGAAGGAATTATTTAAATTTATTATTTAAAGTAAAATGTAGAATATTTCTTTTAAATATGCAAATAATAAGGCACTTAACTATCGGAAAGGTACGGAATATATTGCACAAATACTATAAATAAATATTAGGTTGTGCTGATATTAATTGAAAATTAATTACTAGCATCAGACTTTGGCTAGACGCTAGATGGAAATACAGTGACTGACGTAACGTAAATAATGCACTAGATACAGTAGATATATACCTATACAAAGAAAAACCATAGTTATTAGTTATTAATATTATCGTCGTTAATGTTATGTTAAAATGACCCAAAGAACTGTAATATTAACAAATATAAAATCACTCACCTAATTTGGATAACAACTTATTCACTAGTTATAAAAACAGTTATATATTCAAATATCAAATTAAGAATTAAGGTTATGTTAGAAATAGTTGAGTGTTGAGTTCATTCGGTCACAGCGTAGCACTCTCATACGCAGTGGCTCTGCAACTAGTCGAGTATCGTATCGAATGGCATGTAATGAGTGATTTGATATCTGATTCCTCTAGCACTCCAGGCGCTTGCATAAAATTCGTCATTCCGACATTGGCTTTCATCAGAATCTTAGACCTCACGCCAAGACTAATTAATTAATAATAAATAGAACACTATTAATTTTTATTGTACCAATTATTCCAGGAATATAATTTATCATCAATGGGATTGTTTAGACTTTAGATTGTCGATGCATTATTTATTTAATCTATGAATCTATGTACATATTACAATAATACGAAATGTGAATTCTAATTATTTTAGGAATTAATCGAAACTAAATTTAGCAACATTTTAAAACTAAATCATGTTTTGACTATATGAATAAATTCAAGGTTTAAATAATTCCCATTTTGGGGAAAACTCGAGAATATAGGTATAATATGATATTATTTGTTTCTTGTTTCAGACCCGGAGTTAAAAGCGTCAAGACCGATGCTTCTCGTCGCTAGGGGAACGCTTCTCGGTACATATAGGCGTGCTAGAAAAATGATGCGAAAACATCGCAAAACGACTATTTCACATATATAAGCCAGCGGCGGCGCGGCGTCGCCGTGATGAGTCGCCACCGCCACAAACTAACATGGATTTTATGAAACTGTAGCCATAGAGAAAAACATGTAAATATTACCAATAACCTAACATAGACTAAGACACCTATTCCCCACTCAAAAATAAACTTGATCAGATAATAAAGAACCACATCAACGTAAAAGAGATAAACAACAATACGAGCTTAAAAAAATAGTAAACGCATAGATAAAAAGCATGCATCTGCACTCGCCACTCCGACATAAGGGTTACTTTTGTAGAAATATTCTTTAATATTTTATCCAACTTTTCGTAAAATGTAAATTGTTTATAAGCTTATGATTCGTAAATATAAATAAAACGATAAATATAATTATTATTGCTCTTGTACCCAAAAGTTATATTATGGAGTTTTAAGTTATATATATATATATATATATATATATATATATATATATATATATATATATATATATATATATATATATATATATATATATATATATATATATATATATATATATATATATTTAATCAATATGATTTAGATTATGTTACCGTTATCATAATAAAAACAAATCTTTTTCAAATCTCTTAAATACTGCGGTCCTAATCATACTCTGGCTATCTGTCAGTAATCTATAATGATGAGGCACAAAAGCAGGGCGTATTATTAATATCAGCCGTACAAAGATACTTATATGAATATTATTATACACCTTATACAATACAGGGTGTTTCAAAGTGTTGGGAAGGATTTTAATAGGTGAATTTTCGACAATTTTTCCCCTTCCCTTCCAAGTGACAGCCTTATAAAGTTGGAGTAAGGAAATTGCTATTATTTATTTAATCCATTACGGAAGAATTTAAGAAGAATGAAATTTTGCGGACAATTTGCACTAATAATAGGACAGTTTGTGACAATTTTTGTAACCCTGTATATAAGATAAAACCCCTGATATAAGGTAAAAATCCAACCCCTATAACATTTTCATCAGAACTTTTGAATCCGTCGACATTTCTTAAATTAAAAAAAACCAAATATAAATATAATTTAATAATTATAATTTTAAAAATATACACTAGTTTAAAAAAATTATATATTTAAGTAATTCGTTTGTATATTTATATTAGGGTTTACCAAATATTTGAAATACTAAAATGCATGGGAGTCCAGTTGTTAAAATCTCTGTCAAAATATGTATCTAAATGCACAAACACAGGTGTCGCAACAATATAGAATGTTCTACTTTACTTACCTAGGTGATTTCCAGTGGCGGAACTTCAAAATCTGCGCAAATTCCATATATCGGCCCCCTTTAACAACCAGTTAAATCAAAATAATCCAACATGGAGGATGTAAATGTAAACACAACTATCTACTAATGAAGAACACCTTTTAATAATGTTTGGTACCAAAAGTAGATATTAACAAAAAATAAAATACACAAACTAACAAGAAATAAAACTCGAAATTTAAAAAATGGTAGGTACCTACTTACATAACAACACAGTGGTAAAATCTAAAGTCTTTCTAATAAGTATGTGTAGTTCAACGACTGGCAAGCCTGACCTACACAATGTTTCTCATGGACGTAGCCATTTTTTTTCTTAGGGGGTTGAAAGTAGAATAGGTTGGTAATATAAATAACAGTTAAGAATAGATAGAGATGTGGATATAGACCAGGTCATAAATCATTTTTGTACAAAAGATACTAATCACAGGTTACTTGAATTATCCAATTGGTCGAATGTCGAATGAGGTTTAATATTTTCTTAAAATATTCTACAAATATTTTTTTATTAATTGTACCTTATAAATTTGGTCTCTATACTGTGTCTTTTCTTCTTTACGAGAAAATATTTAAAACGTATTCTTATGCAGTATTAGCCCCCCCCCTTCTTGGCTAGGTTTAGATCCGCCACTGCCTATGGCTGTAAGGGTATTTGTTTCTGATACTTTGTTTTTGTTATAACCGACGACATATTTATATATTATTGCAAGATTACAACACCTTGAAAAATATATAACTGTTAATTGAGTATACAGAAAAAAATTTAGCTTGTAATCCAAATATCACCGTTATTACCTAATTAGATAATAACAAATTGACTAATTCTATATATCATTTATCCACTAGAGGTTGACATCTAGAAATTGAATTTAAGTTTTTTCCTTGTTTTAAAAATAATTCCAGGAAAATACACTGCTGGCCAATAGGTTGGAATAATTCAAAATTTTAATGTAAATGTAGATGCGTATATCTTCTGAATAATATGGAATATCAAAATACGGTTTGCAGGACGTTTTGGAAATTTCATTGATAATAAATGGCCTGAAAATAATGTTTCTATCGTGCTGAAAAAAGGAATATATGGGGTGTAAACTTCAAAATTTCATTCTTACCGAGAGTTAAGAAAAACCAAACTCGAGAAAAAATTTTTATACCAGGGTAGCCTATGGATCAATTCGAAAAAACAAATTAGGCCGTTTTTTGATATTTCGCTTATTTTCGAATATACGGAATATACGTTTTATGGAAATTAGGATTTTTTTTAAAAAATGGGTCTCTTACTGTTTAAAAACAAAGTAAATATTGGATTTTTTTCTTATTTTCAAGTCAGCTTGCATGCCTGTAACTGTCTCAGTAGCTAGAATTGTATGTGTCACAAAAAGTATGTCAATTTAAATAAGCTGTGTGCAAAAACTGCAAAACCCTGTATAATTAAAATTAACGATAATTGTATGTTTTTAAATCTGTGAAGGGAAACCTTAGACAGATTTAAAAACAGATTTAGAAACGGTTTTTTATTTTTCTGGATCGGATGAGTATTATCAAAATTTCGTTGTAATTGCATGGTAAATCTCTATATAAAACATTTAAAAAACCTGCGGTAGTAACTAATGAACTGGTGGGTTAAGTGTTGTAACAATCAAATCACCACTGGAAACAAACAATTTTTTGTTTGACATTTGCTAATGCAGCAGCAGAATATCTAAATATTGTGTTTATATCGTTCATGTCGATAGTTTCGATTGAAAAATATTGTACAATTTTCATATAGACAAGTGTATAATGTCACAATTGGCAATAAGAGAAAGGAGAAATTGTATTCGCCTGTTAAATAAGGGTTTTTTTACCTTTGATTATATATACGTTTTCGTTTTACGCTTATATAGGTACTGTTCCTAGGATATGCGGCGTTAGCCAAAGTATGGACGTTAGCTTCAGATTTAGATTTACTCAGTTTCAGTTAGCTTCAGATTTAGATTTACTTTTAGCCCAGATTCATTTATTTACAGTCGACCAAACAAATACTGTTTGGCAATATAAAAAATTTAAATATTTTAGCAATAACATTTAGCAATAACATGATATTTTGAGATTGAAATTTTGTACAGACTTATATTAGGCCCTAAATAAGAGATAATACGAATGTTGTTAAGTTAATAAGCATATTGTTTCTCAAACAATATGCTTAATAACATTACGATTATCAAGTAAAATCGATCGCATATTACATATTTGATAGAAGTTGAAAGAAAAAATATGCCTAATGTAATCAACACTGTTCCAGACAATGCGCGTCCATTATACAGTGTGTTAGAAGTATGTTGATGGAAAGAAATACTTACTGTTGAGTGCACTATAAGCAGGGCCGTAGCCAGATAATGGCGGATCAGGGCAGCGCCCTGGCAGACAGGATTTTCGCCCTGGTAGTTTTTTTTTGTAAAACTGAATACTGGTAAATAGAATAATAGAATTAACTTAAATGAAAAAAATTTTATATTTTTTTATAAGCCCTAAAATAAAATTTTATAAGCCCTAACATAATATAAAAAGTCCTACGTTGAACATTTAATATTTTTAGGAAAATAACTTCATGATATCCTTAGCTCAACGGTATATACCAGATTTGTCACAAACGAATAAAATGGCGTCCGAAAATATTTTTGTCCATAGGCATAACGTATTATAAATTAATAAAAAACCGGAAATAGAAAGAAGTTCAAATTGCATCATTTAACCCTTAGTTCCATTGAATCTTCCAAATTAGTCGCAGACGAATACAGTGGGGTCAGAAATTATTTTCGTCGGTGGATATTACGTGTTATAAAACCGGAAATGAGGAAAAAACGGTTCATGGGGAAAAAACGTCCTATCAGCCTTAGTTCAATAGTATAATGGAGATTTGTCCCATAGGAATACAGTGGCGTCCGAAATTATTTCATTCCCCTAGACATTCCGTGTGATAAAGCAAAAACCGGACCTAGAAAAAAGTTAATATTTTTAGGAAAATAACTTCTTGATATCCTTAGTTCAACGGTATATACCAGATTTGTCGCAAACGAATACAATGGCGTCCGAAAATATTTTTGTCCATAGGCATAACGTATTATAAATTTAAAAAAAAACGATTCAACGGTATATGCCAGATTTGGCGCCAATTTACCAAACAGACTTGGCGATGTGCGTCAAGTCTGTTTGGTAAATTGGCTACAGTACTACAGTATTGGACTACAGTAGCGAAAAATGAATGCAGTAGTCGAAAATTATTTTGTCCGTAGGCATAACGTATTATAAATTAATAATAATTCGGAAATAGAAAAAAAGTTCATATTTTAAGGAAAATAGTGTCATGATATCTTTAGCTCAATAGCATATTCCCAATTTGTCGCAGACGAATACTGTGGCCGCAGAATTATTTTGGTCGCTTCATATTACGTTAATAAGTAACGAAAAACCGGAATTAGAAAATCTGAGTAGACATTTCAAGAGAAATGGCATCAATATAATTTGCACACGGTGCGAAGTTAGCGACGATTTTTTCAGTGACGAATTTTAACATGTGCGCATCTTGGCAACATTGCAGGAAGTGGATACCAGATTTAGATCGATAATGTCAATTTAGAGTTGATGTGGATTCTTATTTCAGAAAACCATCCAGTGGCGTTACTATTTATTAATAAATAAAATAAAAACCGGAAAAGCACCAAGTAATTAATCGTATGCGACTTTATTACATGGAAATTACATCTCAAGTAAGCAAATTATGTACATTTTTATGTACAATTACTTAAATGTACAATTTTTCTAGAGCCAAAGTCGAGCAAAAAGCCGACTTTGCTCGACTTTGCTCATTGGAGAGAAGAGTGGAAAAACTATCTTTTCATCGATGAGAGCAGATTTAACCTGATTTATTCTGATGGCATTTTAGTGTGGCGGTAACCTAATTCTAGATATGCCTAAAAAAATATGGTATCTCAGAAGGCTTTTGGTGGCGGAGATATTACTGTTGGGGCTGGAGTGAAGTGGAATGGTAGAACAGAATTGTTTATTACCCGCGACACTGTCACGGCTCGATGCTATAGGGACAATGTTTTAATTCCAATAGTTATTCTATTCCCTATACGAATGATTATGGAGAAGAATTTGTGTTGATCGACGACAATGCCGGACCTCATCGGGCCCATATTGTAAACCAGATTTTGGAAGAAGACCACGTGCATAGGATGGATTGGCAAAATCACCCGATCCACATCTGATAGAGAACGTTTGGTCTTACTTAAAATTATTGGTAGTTTCATTCACCTGAAACCCATTCACCTGAAACTAGAGGATCTGACTCAAGCCATTGATGAGGAATGGGAAAACGTGCCAAAAAATTACGTCAATAACCTAATCTTAAGTGTATATAATACCAAACACATGCCGGGATGTTTATTATATCAGAGGAGTGCCTAGTCGATATTAAACTACATCTTCCAGCTTGCTAAGATTTATATTAATTATTCTAATAAAATTAAGATAGGCACCTGCAAACCATTTTTCTCTATTTGAAACATTTTCGAGAAATCTTAGATCAAATTGAAGAATTTCGATTACCAAAGCTAATCCGATGAGGACTTGATTGTTCCAAGACTTAGCCCACCAGTTCATTAGTTACTACCGCAGGTTTTTTAAATGTTTTATACAGGGATTTACCGTGTAATTACAATGAAATTGGAATTATGATTATATGTTTCCGTATTTTGTACCGTATGTATGTATTTTGTACCGTTTGACCGTATTTTGATATTCCATATTATTCAGATGATATATGGCATCCAAAATTACATTAATATTTTGAATTATTCCAACCTATTGGCCAGCAGTGTATATCTAAAAGTGCAATATCTACATCTACTTCTTTATTATATCTAAAAATCCTTTTTTATTTAAGATGATTAAGTTCGATAAAAGTTATTTTCGCATAAGTTCTTGGAACCCATATATACCTATCTATATCCGCTTGGTTTTGATGTTATTGGATTTAGATACAATCTGATTCAAGATATAAAATTTCATTTGGCGTCTTTAATGCTATTAAAATGAATGCAATTAATCTGATCTATTTGTTTTTAGAAGCCGCCGGCTAGGGAAAGGGATTGCTAATTGACTCCTGACTCCAGTCGACGACTAACTTGTTTTTGTTTGTAAAAATGAATATAAAACAGTTAATTAAAATGTTTTAATTGAGGAGGACTATCTTAAGAATTTGATTGAAATCAATTAAACAACAGTTTAAGTTACGTATCTATCATTATTATAATAGTGCAGTTGTACAGTACAGTGCAGAATGGTATGCACACATATACGTGCATTTTTTGAGTCGAAAAGAGATTTGAGAGTGATATCAATGATATCAATGAAATATTTATAACAATTAATATATCATGCACCCCACGCTTCTTTACAAAATCTGAATAGCTAAATATATTTTTTTACTTTTTAGTTCGGTTTCCCTTTAAAGTTTTAAAGTTTTTTTAAAAATTTTTTTTAAACTAGGTATAATTAATTTTTTACTTTTTAGTTCGGTTTGCTATAAAAGCGCTTTTTAGTTTTTTTTTTAAGTAAAAAAACCTTTAAAATGTTTCGGGTTTTGTATCTAAATAAAAAACTGCATGTTACATGAGCAGGATTAAATAGCTACTACAAATGCGATCAGTAAATTATATATTGTGGCGAATGCGCCAATGTGAAACACATTTTTTATTGTCCTGGTATTTGATGATCCTGGTGTGGATGGACATTAGGATCAAATTATTGTATTGCATCGGTCTTTAATAAGTGTGCAAAGTTTCAGTTTAATCTGACGTTTTGAAGTGGGTGAAAATCTCGTTCAAAGATTCCGTTACATACAAGCAAATACTCTTTGGATATTCAGGGCCGGGCCCAAGGGGGTGGTAGGGGGGAGCCTCCCTTCCCAAAGTTCGTGCAGTTGGTGCAAAACAAGATTGGCTCGTTGGCAAAATCTACCTAACCATCACATACAAATATTTAATTTGAATTTGATACTGTAACTACCACAATCGCAAAATTAAGACAAAAATTATTGTTGTCTTAATTTCTAAAATATTGTATTAGTAAACCAACGATTTTTTAATTTTGTTTAAGCAGTAAAGCAGTGTTAGGTTTAGGTACATGACAATCGACCAAGGATTGAACAAGGCCATTTTTAAACGATAAACCAACAAACGATAAACATATTTATGTCAAAAACCAAAAAAAACATTCGATGAATTTTTTTCCGCAGAAAAAATCATAAATGAAAACAAATACATTGCAAACAAGAGATACTACACAAAAATAGCATATTTTATTTTATTCTAACTTTAGATTTGGCGGAAAACATACATCAGTGGTTATTGTAGTTTTTATTATTAACGTTTCTATCAACGAAAAATAGCCTTGTTCCGTCTTGGTTAGAGCACCCTCTACATTGTAAAAAGTGACCCGAATTTGAATTCTATATAAATTGTGTAGTTTTTGTAGCTTTTCCTATACAAAGTTTCTGTTTTATTGAAATAATGCAAGGTCAAGTTCAAGTTCCTATTATTAATAATAATAATTCCCCCCTCAAATAATAATGCCCCCCCCCCTCAAAGTAGTAGGCTTCGGTACGGCCCTGTGGATATCGGGGAACATATTGCCGTAGGAGTTCTCCCTCCAACCCCTCCCAATGTAAAAAAAAATTCGAAGGTCATTTTTCAAGTCACCCCGTTATGGAGCGGCTTGAAAATTGGTCGAAATTCAATTTGATTTTACATTCAGTCTTATATAGGGGTTAGAAGAGACACAAATATGCAAAAAAGTAGGTAGGTACAAGTGGTCTGTATTTAGTTTTAGTTTTAGTTAAAGTAATTCTCATAATATTCTACCTACAAATATTTGTACTAATCTTTTACAGGTTTATTCCCGGAAACTTAATTGTATCTGAGGATTCAGTCTTCTCTTTATTCAGTTTTCACCACCAATGACTCCTCTTTGACCCAGGGAACGGTGAAAGCGTCCTTGATTTTGGAGTGTGTCCTTATAAAAGAACAAACATATGTCGTTTTCAACGGAGATTATCTTGGCCCCAAATTTTTTGGCAACATTTGTGTCCATTTTTAACTCTACCAGTATGACATTTGACATTTCATTTGTAGTCTTCGGTCTCTGAAGTAGCCTCAGTCGTCATATCAGCCTCTTCACAAGGCACTTTTTCAGTCTCATTACTTGTAGATGTGCTAGATGCGGGCTCCATTTCACTTGGATATTCGCTCTCTTCTAGCTCAATAATATCTTCATTATATTCTTCTGTTTCAGAAGCAATACGGCTTTTCTCTCATTGAGCTAAATCATCATTGAGAACGGAGTCTTCGTCTGCTACATATTTCTTATTTTTTCCATTTTTTGGGCTTTATCTTCCTCTTCATTGGTGCTGACTCTGGTTTCTTAACTAACAAATCTTTCTATGTGACGCTTTTTCATGGCTTAATATTCATTGTTTTATGTCTGCCTTTTACAGTTGAACCTTCTCTTCCACATCTGGCCTCCTTGAATATTTCATTCATTGCACGACAAGCATCATCTACTGCATTATGGAATGGGGCCCCTTTCGGCAGTTTCTTCAAAACGTAATCTCTGCACAGAGGAAATATCTCTGTCGCTGCAAATCCGTATAGAATATTTGCCGAACTAGTTAAATCGATTTCGGCCAGAGCTTGTTTCAAAAGGCGTGGGAAAAAATCGAATCACACCTTTGTTGCTCTTTTTCGAAACACGCAATATTTTACGCCAAGCATTTTTTATGGTCCGGAAACAACTTACATCGAGTGGTTGAGTCATGTGGGTACTGTTGGGCGGCAGCAAAATAAATCTTGTATTATTTTCCTCGCAGAGCGAGATCACTTTGGTGGAAATAGGTCTTGCTAAGTTATCTCTAACAAGTATTTTTGGTGAATCTGGAAGCGATTGAAAATATGGTAGGGCAATAGTAGAAAACTATCCCTCTGGATGAAAGAGTTGCACTTTCATCCAGATGCACTTTTATTATATGGTGCCTTTGGCGGTCCATTTTCCGTCCAATTTTCCAACAGATGTTCTGCCTTATAAACAATGTAGATTGGGAACATTTTGCCCGATGCTGAGCAGTTAAACATAACGGACGTTGCTATTTTCGACGTGTCCATTACTTTATCTGTTCGCTTTGATGTGCGGCGAACGACGACCTTAACACGTCTCGGGTCGTCTGGGAAATTAGTTACGTCGTAGTTAACGATGGCATCTGGAGTAACATTTTCCATTGCTCTGGCTAAATTATCGAAATATCGGTTGATGGTCTGGGTATCAATTTTGGCTCGGCTCTGTTGGATTGCTTGAGAAGTCCTCTGTGATAACACGTCCTTATGCCGGGCCATAAATGCCGGGCCATAAATGCGTGGTACCAATCCGTCCCTGGCATGTTATCCTTAAATGCTGCTACACGCAAACCCCTTCCGTTTAGATAATCCCGGACAATAATCCCGGATAATCCCGGTATATGTTTACGGGTCTCATCCGAACAGTTTCGGTAGTGTCTGAAGCCCACCAGCCTTTTATATTTACGTACCATTTTATTTCACACCGCCCCTTAAAATACAAAAAAAAATAAAGTGGTACGCCACTGATGCAAGGAGTTCAAGATTAACAAAATGAAGTTAAGATATTGTGGTCAGATAAATAGGCATCAGAAAAAAAGTGCGATAACTTTTATCTATCTTACATATGCACATGGAAGTATTTGAGAATTAAAAAAGAAAAAGGAGGATTTACTTACAGTTTTTTTTGCTTTCTACAGCAACAGGTGGGCGTTTCAACAACTATAAATGTTTGAAAATGAGAGTTGGAAACCTTCCACACGTATCCCTAACCAGTGCGCAGGTTTGCTACTAACCACAAGATGTCGCTACTGAGTCATATTTAAGCGAGCCGACGGACGCATTAGCATAAATTCACGTACCTACAGATAGCGACGCATCATCTCACTCCGGAGTTTCAAGTCGCCCGCTTCGTTTTACGGTATTTAATCGTATAATTCATCAATATCTGATAATAAGTATCAGATCGCTTATTGAAATGAATATATTTGAAATAGGTATCTACTACTTGTGTGTTATCGAAATGTTGTGTAGTTATCGAAATTTTATATAAGATGAAATAATAAAAACGCGATTAACTTGAAATGCGGTTATTTAATAAATTATAAATCAAAACGATTCACATTAAAATGACAGTTGCAAAGATAAATGACTAATAAAAATGAGCGAGTCTGCTATAGTACTCGAGACTGATGTGTAAACATCTCGTATGCGGTCATGACAATATTCACGACAATGTCACGACAATATTCCACCTACACCCTAATATTTTAACATCCACACGGGCCCTAAGTCCATTGTACTTACATTTGCATCATGTGCACGCTAACCGCCGCCCTAACAAAGCACCGAGTATACGAGATTTAATAAAGCATATAGCAGTCATATGCTGGTGCAGCGGTTCAAGCCCCGCTTTCCAAACCAGGGATCGCTATTTCTATACTCACATCAGGACTTTTTTAATAAGGTAGGCAACACTACACACACACACCATGGAGGTTGGCGCTGTAAATACCATCTATCAGGTAGTAGCTGAATTAATTTAGTAGGTAGGTACTGTGCATGATAAATAATTGATGGGTTATGATGTCCATCCGCTCTCACATTTCCGTCCCATTTCCCGAAATTTACCCTCATATCGACGTAATAGATGTTTACACGTCAATAAAGCAATATCTAAAATATTAAAGTAGTCAAATATCTAGACTTCTTCTTAGATATTATTTTAACTTTTCATCTCCTTTTTTATTCCTTTTATATATAATTTCATTTTAACTTTGAAGTATGTGATGCCAACCAATGGCGGCTCCTCGAGGTGGGCAGGGTGGGCACCCTAGGATTTAAGGTATAAATATAAAAAGAAAAAACAATATCCAAAAAAATGTTTCAATTATCATGTAGAATGTTCAATATGTTTTAACACCATAGCATAACAGATTTTTAAAAGTCTTAAGTAAGATTATAAATAAAAAGTATATTATTAATCAGTAATCACATTCCGATTTAAATTTTGCGCGTTACGCACCCAAAATAAATTAGTAATAGGTACGATCTGTTTGCCCATAGCGCGACGGAAACCTGCTAATCATCGCTATGGGCCAGCCCGTAGATGACAAGCAGGCCTGTATTAATTCGCGATATACGTTCGAGGTATACGCGGCGACGATTGTGCGAACGAAACGGTAAACGTATGCCGAGGTTGCATCCACCCTGAGACAGTCTGAGATGGGCTGGCCCGTAGGCTGACCTGCGCCGATCGACCGTCACTTTTCTGAAGCGGCAAAGTAACTATTCGCTGAACTAATAATTTTTGTCTTAAAACTGAATAATAAATATTAAATAGCTCGGTTCTAGACGAAATTTTAAATCCGTACAATTGAAGTGATACGTAATTATAATAATAAAAACTTATTATTATAATTACCACTAAATTGTACGGGATTTAAAATTTGATCTAGTATTAGAACCACGGTATTTAATATTTATTAAAAACCAATTAATCGACGTATTTATTATAACCTAGCTAGAGGTTAGGCGTGTAGGAAACTAATTATTTTGCATATCGATATACCTACCAAATAAAATCGCCCTTCATTCTTTAGCTTTTCAGCTATGATTTTTATATAATTACCTATGTATCTAGTAATAGCTAATCTCTAATCTAAAATCTAACAAGTAATAAAGCTAATAAGTAACGATACCCCATCAATCAAGTAGTGGCAAATATATTTTTTGATTTTTAATTAAAATAGACTTCTTAAACCGACTGTTTCGTGCATTATTTTGTATATTATGCTATGGACTTGCCCATCGGCGCGGTTTAAGTGATGTAACGTCCACGATTCGCGCCCTTCAGCTTCAGCCCCTAATTAGTGATTGGTGTTACAAAGTCATATGATTAAGGATTCAGATTTGACTGTTTTCTGTTTAGAGTTTAGATCACAATTGTATTGTGCAGATACAAGATACAATACCGGGTAGAGTAGGTATGTGGATTTAGTTTTTCGTTCGATTTTTCGGCTTTTCGTCTTGTCGTTCGCGATTGATGTGATTTGATTAGGTACCTACTTACCTTACATATTTAAATATTTCTTATCCTATTCGTAATATTCGTATTTTGTAATTTTTGCGTTGTAATTTGCAGTTTAGATTTTGATGATAAAGCATTGATTCCCAGCCAGCTTGCAAGTCTACTTTCCAAATATACAAAGAATTTTTGGATGAATCTACTGTTTTTAGTGGTTTGTCGAAAACCGTTAAAAATTATTTAATTGAAAGTATTAATGTAATTGTATCCGAAGTGATTTTTTCTGAACTCTGAACTTCCCGTTGGTTCTTGCTGAACTGTTTATTTTTGGAACGTTCTGATATACCTACGAGCTGTTTTTTTTTTTTAAACACACAAACTACTCATATCAAAAATTCAAGAAAAAGTTTATTGTTTTAAAATTCCAAAAGTAAATTGACAAACTAGAGTTAAATAAAAAATCGAAATACGGCAAGGAAAATTAAAATTCGTTGAATCATTGATGGTAAATTCGACAAAACGAAATACCTATTGGTTTATAAAAAATATTTAACAATCTAATAAAATATATTTTGTTTATTTCAATTTATTTATAACATCAGCAATCCGTGAATAAATATTATTTCAAAAAAGTTTTTCCAAAAATCATTTTTGTGAAACCCTGTAATTTTTTGTAAATGGATTGTTCATTGAAATTCTGAAGTGCCAGGAAAACGCGCGACCTTGAAAGTTTGAAAAATTTTCGCCTGCGGCATTAATGCTTCGCGGACCAAATTTAATATCAATATTAAATTTTTCTGCCCTACCTAATGTTTTAGTCACGAGCCGCCACTGATGCCAACTAGCATTTATGAGGCAGGGTCTTAAGATGTTAAGGCCCATTTGAATGGGCCTCTGCCTTTTTAGACACAGGAATGGATTGGACAAAGGACAAAGGTGGATCCACCAGACATAGCCTACACCGGAGTAGGAGTATTGTTGGGATATTGTACCGCACTATTACTAAAAAAGAAATATCTAGCTGATATTTTAAAATTGTTTTTTTTGTAAATGGTTTGTTGTAAAGGTTAGTGCAGAAAAGCCAGTTCCTGTTAAAAAACATTACATGCATTGTATAGTAGGGACGCAGGGGAGCCGGGCCCCTCTCCCAAGCCTTCTTACATGAACCAAAAAAGAAGCATAATCTCTATAAGTCAATAGACGTAATTAAATATTTTTAATTTACATCCCTATGTGGACGGACGGGGACGCCTTCATCTAGCAGTTGATATTACTTCTTTTAATAATGTGCTTCTAAGAAATTATAACTTATTATTGTATAACTCAACACAGTAGATAATTATACACAAGCGCAAATTAACATATTCATAAATATATTAACTATTGGCATTGACAAAGAAAATTAGATGCAGCTGTAAATCCCCATTGCCACCCGCTCCGTATAAAACTACTTATTTATTCTGTTGATAAGTAAGTGTTTTGTTGTTCAGAACTATCAAGCTTAAAGCAGTTTCAAATATGAAATACCGCGCAGCACTAGTCGTTATTTTATGCCTGATATTAATTTATTTAAGCAGCATAAATTGTCAGGAGTGTACTCCAGATTTTTGCCATAGAGTAAAGATAAAATGCAAGGAAGCTATTTGTGGAGATAATCAAGAACCTGAACCTAGAGGTGGTGGACTGTGTGGATGTTGTCCTATTTGTCCTTAGACTGTGAGTAGCAATAAGTAATAGTAACTTGGCATAAAAAAGCATATTGTTCTCGGGCGCATTATTTATATACATTATTAATATTAATATAGGATATTAAGTTTTAGTAGTAGATAGGTAAAATATACTTGTTTTGTAGATACCTAACTTCTTTTAAATTATTAGACTATTTTCAAAAAAAAATAAAGACAAATATAGCAATTTATTACTAATTACTTTACTACCAATTAATTACCTTTTATTACCAATACTATTTATTTATTTCATCTGATTGAGCGAATTGGAAAAAAAATGTTATGGGATGTACCTACCTTTTTTATACTATTATAGGTAGCAATTTGCCTTGGATTGTTATTAATTATAATATAGCCAAAATTTCTTTTCAATTTCAATCCGCCAATCCTCTTACCAACTTCCTACAAGTCCAAAATTATAGAGACCAACTGTCCTCGTCTTCCACAGTTAAAACAAAGCCGCTGTCTTGGCCATTGGACGATGTTTAAGTTAGTCTGTATTATTTTTGGCACGATGTATTGGTAAGTATAGCCAGTATTAAGACATAAAATAAAATTAAATTAAAATAAAATTTATAATTTATACATGTTTTCTGATGTAATTCATGTAATATTTCTTCTATTTAAATATAAAGTGGTGCCACAACATTTCCTTTAGATATTAGACAACGTGGAGTAGGTATATTGGTAGTCGGTAGAGTAGGTATATACCAACTTATTTTTGTTAAATTGTGTAGCCTAATACCCAGGCAGCAGAGTATCTTCATTTTCCCGTGATATTTACGTGACCCATTACGTCGAAATCACCAATATAATAACGTTGTAACGACGTAAAAATGTCTCATCGAAATGGCGTCATCTAAAGACGCCATTTTCACGTCATTATCTAGACATTATCTAGACCTAGATGACGTCGCTAATAAATGTAAAAGAGGACGTTTAAAACACTCTCTTTTTGGGGGACAATTGACGAATGACGGATTACACTACAAATCAACGTGAACGAGACGTCAAGTGATGTACCTCTGCTGCCTGGGTATACGTATATTATATATAATAAAATGAGGCCTCAAATGAACTATATCCGGAGGCGGATATAGTTGGGAATTTTAAGGTCATTGGGGGTCAGGTCATCATATTTATAAAAAAAAATGCAAATTTGCAAAAATGCAAAAATGCATTTTTTTTAAAGAAGTTTTACAAGGGACTCACTGCCTCCATTACGAGCCGCCACTGACTACAGTCATAGTGACGTGGCGGCTCGAAATCGTTAGTCGTTATATTACTTTTGGATTTGAATACATTGTTGATTGAAGGTAGTAAGAACTTCTCAATCCACGAATATACTAAATGTAAGCCGAAGAAAAAGATGTAAGCCAAATCACTGTAATTTGTAATTGGATACTCAATTGTCCAAGTTAATTGTAAACAAGTGTAATATTAAAGTGTTTTCTGCATACTCGCTACCAACCTTAAAAACGTATTTTTATGAAATTTTATGGTGCAGTAACACCTTTATAACATAATATGGGAAGGTTTGAACCTATATTGTGTAATTTTGCAATTCTCATTTCATATTAGGAGATATATATGGTTTGAATAAGTTGTAAGTATTCATTCCCATTTCTTATTATTTTTACAGATGAAGGAGAGCCATGCGGAGCTATAACAATGATGTAAGGAAAGTCTTTGAGTCTTCGAAGATTATATATTCGTTAAAGATATAGCTACTAATTAACATAAAAATTGTAATAACATAAATAACACACATAAATATTTACAAATAAATAAATCATAAATCAGGTTTGGATATTTCATTTTCTCTATTTCTATCTATTCTCGAGTCTCTTTTCGAGATATAGAGAAATACAACTAACACAAATCAGATGTGATTGATAAAATTTCATACATGTAAATGTACAGAAATGTAATACGACATATATAAAGACTTATTTCTTATATTATTTTTTTCCGGATTACACCGCATGCGTAATTCGCATTCATTAACAACTTATTTAGCACAAATCTCTTATATATATATTAATAATATATATATTAATATTTATTTTTATATATATTATATTTAATTAAATTAATTCATAAACGAAACTCTGTACCTCCGACTTGTTTAGGCTTTGGCAGCTTAACAACAATGTCTTTTCTAAATACTACACTAATGTCCTCCTGAGTAGGATAGAAAAATCCACAAATCGTTTTTTTTTCGCATAAATTTATCTACCTATTGGTTCTTCTTTTTCAGTTATTTGGTACATTGTACATTAGTTGGTACATCGTACCGAGCTACCCCATATAGAGTTTAACTTTGTCCCAATGTACCCCATGAATGAATAATTTATGACTAAAAATATCCAAAACGCCATTATAGTTTAGTACATATAGTAGGTAGGTACACCTACATAGTATTTTTATTAGTAAATACCTGTTTTTGCGATTATTAGGCTTGTAAAAGTTTTATTTTAAGTATTGTTAATACATCTTTTTTTATTGTGTTTATATTTATTTTATTTCGTTTGTTATAAATACCGATAATCTAGTTTTATTTGCAAATCTGCACTCAGGCCGCCAACCAACCAACACCCTAGGAAGGACCCTGATTTCCCCTGTGTATACACCACTGCACGTATGATTCCTCAACGTTCCTATGAAATATTATTTCAGTCCACTACTGCAAGCAAAAAAATACTTGCTACTACTAGGTACTCTAAGTCTAAATATATTTAGGTATAATATACCTTATACCTAGATAGTTGTTGATTACATCCGAAATGTCTCCCTCTACGAGACCCTATTATAATTTAATAATTATGTTAAGAATAACAGTAGGTATTAATGGTAGGTTTGATTGTCATATATGATATTTATAATGCACACATAAACGTATCTACTAATTGGCATAAACAGTGTTGACTATAAGTTGCGAGGCAGTTTACGCTTGTTTAATATGGTTAGCAACAATAGCAACAACATCCTCAAAGTGTTTGAACGCGCAAAAATGGGTTACCAAGTGGTTATTATTCTGCTCTGTTTATCGGTCTACTTAAGAACAGTCGAAGGCATTGTTTGTACTCAAAATTTTTGTGCATCAGTTCAATGTGTTGAACCAACTTGTGAACCAGGCCAAGAGGTGCGACTTGGAGGGGTATGTAGCTGCTGCAACGTTTGTTGCACGATATTGAGTAAGTATAATTAATTACACGTTTAATATTTGAAAAAAAAGCACTTATTAAAAACGTATAGAACTGTAAATTAATGCTTTATACCTATGTTAAAATTATATGGGTACATTTTTAAAAACAAAAATATTTATTTTTTCAGAGGAAGGTTATCCATGCAACCTACCGAATGTCACCAGAGGCATTCTTGCACCTGCACCAGAGACTCTCATATGTGGGGAAAATTTAGTATGTTATCAGAATAAATGTCAAAAAGAAAAGGATGTAGTTTCTGAGTTATCTGCGGATTATAACGAATAAATATTTCCCCCATTAATTGTATCTTATTTTTTTCCTCGTTAGGCACATATATAGAACCTAGGTTTCTATCTATACGTTTTTTATAAGATCATACAGAAATACATTACACCAAGTAAGTGTTTCTGTGTACATGTTCACAAGATAGGTAGGTATATAGGTAGGAAGAGTAGGGACCTATTATATAATATAGACTTTACTTATTCACATATACCTATCATTGATATTGATATAGATAAGTAGGTATATAGTATATAATATATACTATGATTTGAAAATTATTTATTATCTCTACTTAAATGTCAATAATTCCACTAACTAAATAGGTACCTACCTACTTATGTTATATTTTTGATGAAACTAAAATAAAACTATTTAGTAGAAACGAAAACGTATAGAATTATCTAGTAAAACCATATATCTAATATATATGAGTAAAATCGTTGAGTAAGTGCAATTTAATTAATCATATTAGTTAGGTTAGGATCTCAAATTGGCGGGGGTTCCTAGTTTAAAAATTAATGTATTGATGTCTTATGGGGACTCAACATGGGGACTCAAGTTCAGAGCGTTGTAGACGTGATATAAAAAGTCTCTTAGTGAAAAAAGTTGAATAAATATTTTAATAATATTTTATATATTATTAAATATATTTATTAAATATTTTTTTATATTTTAGTTGACTGAGAGACTGTTCAAAAATGAATTTAAACATTATTAAAATAAAATATTACGAATTTTTGAAGTCCATGTTTGTATAAAAAACGTATGTTGTTGCTTGATCCAATATACCTATAGTCCAGAGTGGAAGGGGCTTTGACATGATTTGAATTTCGCGATATTGCCGGATGGTACGTTATTATGATAGTTATGATACAGGATTGTAAAATTTAGATAAAAATATATTTTAATAAGAATAATTAAAATAACAAGAAAAAAATGAAAACTTGAGAGGTACTATAAGGTTTTGGATAAACCTATTTAATAACAGTTTCTTACATTCTTATAAATTCATTGTGTTTATTGAAAAACCGGCAATATTTGTGGCAACATCGCTGAATTTGTATTTATATTCGTTAGGTAGGTAACTTCTAACATTCTAATTTCAAATCTCATTTTATTTTGATTTACCTATTTCACGTTTTGCAGTTTTCATCGCAAAATTATCTAAGTATTTTTTTCTCATTGTAAATAATTGATTTTCAGTATTGGTTAGAAAATGGGTAAAAATAGAGCAGGTACCTAATCATAAGTGGAACCATAACTGATTTCTTCCTAGACGATTTAAGATGTTTTAAACCCAGAATATGCGTAGCCTAAGCTCCGGTCACTTAAAATCTTTTCAGTTTGATTAGTACTTATTCAAAGTATGCATATGTAAGGAATAAGTGCAGAAAATCTATTCAATCGAAAGGTGTAATGCACAATACCATTGCTTTCTGAGCCTTTTCCATCAGTATCATCAAGTTTGCTGTGATGTATCTCTGTTTAGTTCGTTAGTTAATGAAAAATGTCCATATAAATAATAATCTGATATCTATTATGTAGGTACTTATATACCAGATTATTATTTATATGGAGAATTCGTCATTTGGGCCATTTTTCCATTATTCTTTTATAAAAGTGTACATAGTAGGTATCTGATAACATCCCTAATATAAAAAAAATCGATAAACATTGACCAAAATAGTAATAAACAAGTAGACGTTTGCTAGACCGATAGTAGCTCAGCCAGTAATGTTTACGGCTTGTATGCTATAGGTATCGAGTTTGAAAACCACAGCTTCTGCGATTTTTTAAAATCAGAATCATAAAGATACGTGTACCTACATGGCATAAGTTCTGCCAAGGAGGACCAGTTTTGTCACAGGGTCGACGACTGACCAGATAATAAAAATACATGTACCTCCATGGTATAAGGTAGAAGGAGTACCACTAGGTTTCTCAAGAATATTTTAGATTATTACGAATTTCGTCACAAGGTTGCTCGACTGACCGTTTCATGAACGCACCGGTAATCCCAGCAGCGCTACAAGGAGTAGTGCCAGAATCGCTGAATGCGCCCAATCCGAATCCTGTCGCGACTCTCCATAGTCTCCATATCTCTGCGCGAGGCTCCATCTCCGTCTCATCTCCATTCAGAATTTTGTGGTTTGCTTTTTGTCTATGCTTTGCTTTGCTCTCTCCTTATGCTGTGACCTGTGACCTATGACCATACTCTTTACATCTTTAAAGTTGGCGGTTACGTCATAGATATAAACCATAGGAATCAAATAAGTATTGCAATAGTCAAATAGTCAAAACAACTCACATTTGATGTGAGTATACAAACTTTACTCGCTTCCCGATGAGAAATGTAAACATAATACACAACCTGATACCTGATACCTGGTGATAACCTACAATTTGAGTGTTAAAATCATGAAGATTAGAGACAGGAGACTGAGCGTGGTTTAAGGAATGGGACGTTTTCCGTCGGAAAAATGGCAACTTAGTGCGGGTGTCCATAGTGCACTGAAAGTAAAGAAAAAGTGAATTCAACTACTGAAAGATAACCAAATTCTTTTTTGAAACGAAAAGAAATCGATCAGTTAACCGATATTATTCTCGTTAACTTACGTACGGAGTTACGATGTACGAAATCGTGCCCTCTCTTTCTTTTTCGTACAGCAATTTACAACAACATTAGTCGGATATATCAACAGTCACATATTATAATAGACCGCTTTTTGTTGTCTCTCTCGTTTTATTATTTTTTAACGAAGAACAAACACTATCAGCAGCGTATGTTGCGGATTAAGAATAATTTAGTGACGTAACCGCCAACTTTAAAGATGTAAAGAGTATATAAAGGTATATTATATCGCTTCAGTTACCACATATACATGCACCGTTTAGTCCGGACTACGGACTAAGTGGGTTCGAACTATTAGTAGTACTCCAGTCATATATACGGTTGATAGTTCGATCTAACTTTGTTAGCTCGGTCTTAGTAAGTTCGAGCAAAGTTATGTGCGCTAGCGCTTTTAGTCGGGATCCAAAAATCATGTAAACGTTTAGCTGGCTTTTATATTTCGAACTAAATTGGACGTTGCGAACTTTTAGGTGAGAAACGTTTTGTACTGTACGAAAGGCACAAAAGCAATAGTTGATGGTCATCTTTAGTTGGTAATAACGTGTCATGTATACAGACAAGTAAAAGGGACCTAATTTGACGCATGTTAGTGCGAAGTAAACAGTGCATATATACGTGGTAGATGACACGTAATTACCAACTGAAGATAACAATCAACTTTTGATTTTGTGCCTTTTGTATTGTAACGTTTCTCACCTAAAAGTTGGCAACATCCAATTTAGTCCGAATTACAAGAGAGCTAAACGGTTACATGATTTTTGGCAATGAACTAAAAGCGCTAGCTCACTATAATTTAGCTCGAGCTTACTAAGACCGAGCTAACAAAATTGGTTCGAACTAGCAACCGTATACATGACCGGACTTATTAGTTCGAACCCACTTAGTTCGAACTAAACGGTGCATGTATACTGTATACCTGATGGTAATTGACTTTTTGCGTCTTCTCTAAGTTGCCTAAAAAAAGTGAATTAAACTCTCCAAGCTTTTTCCATTCCTTATTTATAGGAGGAATCCACAAAATTTTGTTTCTTTTTTCCTTTTCTTGCGTCTATGTAAGATTATCATTGATCATCGCTATAATACGTTTACGACACAGCTTAAAAAAACTTGTTCTGTACGCTGTGTCTATGATCCATACTCACTAGAAAACAAACAGCAAACCGGTAATGTGTGAAAAGTCAATACAATGGAACGGCACCGTTTAAACGGTCGCCGTATATGTGTGAAACGGGCCTTTTAGTACGTATGTGTATGTGCTGTGGCGTAGGCATTGCGTAGTGAAATCACAGCAGAAAATGTGCTGTGGTGTAACTTATGCTGTAATTCTGCAACGATTATAGTCTATAATCCTTGGTAATTCTGTACTGTAATTGTAATCAGTAAACGGTAAACTGTTATTTACAGATTTATTTTAGAGCGGTTTTAGGTTAAGCTGAACTAAAATGAAAAGATTCCTAAACATATCAATGCTAACATTTCTATTACTAATAGGAAATATTATTACCGTTAGCGCAAGTGATAATAATATTGTGAGAGCAAGACTAGAGGTAATAGCTTTTACATACACATACAAACCATTATTTGTTGGCTATGTACTTAATTCAGGTGTCAGGTGGAACCACTTAAAAATACTATATTCCTAACGCGATTACCATTTTTATAATTAATTTTACGTGCACGTCAATTAGAAGGGTGTCTTTCAAATGGAAGATGTTTTTATTCAATATCACAAAAATTGTTGCTGTTGCCTACGCTAACTACTATGATCTTACTAGGTACCTATGATTTACCGTAGACATGGATGTTATTTCATGTATTTTTTTTTACTAAATAAATAGATGTTATTGAAATAAATGTTATTTCTGTTAATTATACTATTATTATTGTTAATAACTATAATCAGCATTTGTTTGTAGAGCTGTCCAGGTTGCTCTTTAAATAGATTACCAGAAGTAAGAAAATTTTTCTATGAGGATGTACCTAAATACGAAAACGTAGAATGGAAAAAAATTTCTGGCGCTCCGCCAGAAGTTATATTTTTAAATGAAGCAGATGAAGAAATTGAGAGGCATTTATTAGGTCGTCTTAATAGAGAAGAGTGCAATAGTTTGCTCCAAAGTAAAGGCTTTACACCTAGTAAGGACAAGGAATTATAAGATAGATTCATAATATAATGTGCTTGCCATGCTTTGATTTATTGAATTACCTAATGTAATTTTTTAAATGAAAAATTTCATCAACACAATTTTAAAGTTAATGATAATCGATTTTCAATATACAAAAATAATATATTTAATTACAGTGAACGGTACCTATATATATATATATATATATGATTATAACGAAATAAAACATCTAAACCAAACTTTACATTAGCTTTGTTTCAACAGTGCCCGTCAACGGTAGTAAGCAGTGAACAATTGCACTCTTCACTCGGTGTGGAGATGCTGATACTATAACCAGGCGTTTGCCTATTACCGTTTGTGGGCGCTGTCCATAAAAGGCTATAGTTATCCTCTGTACCTCTACATTTTATTATGGATATTAGGGCAACAATGAATAGCAACAATTGGATAGGGCTAGGGATAGGGATAGAATGATAACACTCGAAGTAGTTTCCACAAACACCAAAACACTTTTACTTCGCTCGACGTGCGTTTCGCCAACCAAGTTGGCATTATCCGGAGACGATTAAAACTAAATGCGCGTCAAGCAAAGTAAAAGTGTTTTGGTGTTTGTGGAAACTACTTTGAGTGTTAATAATAAAAATTGACAACTTTTTACAGCAATAAACAATGATAGGTCCAATTTTGTCAGAATGATATAACCCTTAACGTTCGTTATACTTATACTATTTTTTGTACGATCGCAATAAATGAAAACGAATTTATACATACGTATTTAATTTTTTATGTAATGTCAAAAATGACGTCAAATAGAAATATGACTGAAACCGACTAAATGTGTCTATTTGACAGTTTAATTTACTTATGTGGTGGACCGGTAAGTGTTACTTACCGATCCAGTAACAAGCATGGTAAGTGAACAAAAAAAGGTAGATCATATAAAAAATATTTTTAGGACATTTATTTAACTTTATAAATACTTTGCCATGAAAGAATGTTCGGATGATATACAGGTATGATATACATAATGAATTGTACACAGAGCAACAGTAAAATCCCAACATCACAATATATCGACATAGATGAATATTTTTTCGTCTGTGACATCGATTTGCCAAATAACACCTTAGGAAAATGTTGATAATAACGGAGGTACAGCGACAGGGTGCCAAACTTGAAATTTTTTTTTTCACCTTTCAAAAAAAAAATTATCAATATTTTTGCGCAAAAATTTGTGATTTGTGGTTTTTGGGGGAGGGGGGGGGGGTGAAATTTTAATCCATTCATAATTCTGATGCGCATTGTAACAATAAATATACATCATTTTTGGGCGATTTCTGGCATATTTACGACCTGTTTCTTCTTAAAGTTTTGAACAACAAGAGATTCATTTCCTCCTAATCTTCTTACCATCATCCGTCAACTTTTTGACACAGATGGTTATAGGATCTTTCAGAAGTTTTCGACCTCGCATATTGGAATGCCTTGGCCTCAGAAAGTAACATTCTTAAGGAGCCCCGTAATTCTTATATGTGAATTTTTGCTTCGTTTATGAATTTGAAAAAATACCAAAAACGCTCAAAACAAAAATAATTACAAAATATGTTTCATGAATTTATTCTTATGGATATATATTAAGAAAAAAGAAGTTGGCCCTGGGGCTGTTTTTTTTTTTTTACTATTTGGCACGCAATGTGTCAGGGAAGCTTTTGACAGTCTACCTATACCATCGCTGTTAACGATTCATAATTTCATTAAAACATTTGAATTGCATGGCTGTATTGATTGTAAATGGCACAAAAGGCCAGTTCATCCTAATTCCTAATCATGCCCATAATGAAATATTAATATTTGTGCACTAGTAATTAATACCCATTACTTACTACTTCCCAAATTGCTGCTACAGTAGATTCTATATGATCTATGTGACCTAACTGTTGTTATTTGTGACCTAACTGCTGTTTCATTTGTGCTCGGCTTTCCTGTGATCAAAGAGTTACTAATACTATTAATTAGTACTACTAATTTATCTCATATTTTTTTATTATAACTACAATATTTTAATCGAAATTATTTATTATACCATTTTACTGCAATGTTCTAGCCAGGTTCCAGGTAATTTTAAAAATCATTCTGTTGGTTGAGTAAATGTATAAGAGGAATACTGCTGATGCAATAATTACTATCACATTCTGCTTAACGAAACCAAATATAAATGTACTCTATATTTTCTTTCACTTAATATGCATATATACACAAATAATTCACATAATTCTTGGATTCATTTTTATAATCAATATGTACTAAAAGTAATTATCCAAATTATTATATACAGAACTTGTAATTATTAATTAAAACTCACTCGTATACAAAGTGATGCATTAAATATCTCAACTAGCAATTATGCCAGTCAATATCGACACAAAAAATGCACGTTTGTGTCTACGATTTTTTTATTAGGACCCCTGAGAGTAGTTTGAAACCCTGAAAACTCTGTGTTACTCCCGCGTGCTCAAAAAACTGCGAAATTCTGGTACTTGTTTTAGATTTTTTGTAGAACCACCTTAAGGAATCATTTTTCGGGTCTCTTCACTTATAGTTTTGTAAAGCAAACTAAATTTGATATAATTTAAGACTAACTCCAGTTCTCCTTTGGTTGCGGAGATATAGCCAGTAAAAGATGGGTAATTTTTTCCAAAAAACTAACATTTATCGGATGGGTAATTTTCCAAGACACATACCGGATAAACTAATGGTCCTAGAGAAAAGTTAAAGGAATTTGTAGAGAATTGAATTAACTTCAATTTAAATCCAAAATGGTGCCCCTAGACCTCATAGTTTCCTCAAAAATGAAAGATTTTGGGAAAATGATGAAAACATTGTACTGAATAATGTTGGTACGGTTGGTATGTATTTCTTTAAAAATGATGCAAGAATGTGAATTTAACATTTTATATATAACATATGGCTTCAAATAAGCATACACTAAACAAATAAACGTAAACATAAAATAAACAACATAAATGTAAACTACAAAATACTATTTCCAGGGTCAAGCACAAGCACCGCAGTAGATCAGAACTTCGCCCTTTTGGAAGGGCAAGTTTTTTTCAACAAAAAACTATTTTTTATATTTTGGTCTGTTGTCTGTTTGTCCCGGCTAATCTCCGAAATGGCTGGACCAATTTTGACGGGACTTTCCTGGCAGATAACTAATGTGAATTATGGTTAATTAAATGTTTAACTCTACACAAAATTTTTATACAAATACAGTTTTAATAATTTTTAAATAACAGCCTACATTTTTTTCAGTCCATTTTGGAAAACAATGTTATATTTTCTGCTGATTATTTCGAAATTTTTTTTTTACATGTTCAATTGACAGTTTTTTCTGTTTTTTGCCTTGGGTTTAGTGACGATGGAATCGCACCTTGCGATGATGCCACATCCAACTTTTGCTATCACACAAACGTATTCAGTTGCTTAGCGAAGGGCGGTAAAGAATTAGAATTTTTAGCATCGTCATTATCAAAACAATTGCTAATATACGTCTTCTTAACTTAACGTGCGATGTCAAAAATTTAGCCCCAGGTGCCAGAATTTCGCCGTTTTACGAGCATAACGGGAGGAGCACAGCGTTTTCAGGGTTGCAAACTTGAGTATAAACCACTCTCAGCTCAGGGGACCTAATAGCATATACAAAAATCGTAGGTACATGCGTGTTTGCGATGTTTCATGCTTTTATTGACTGTCCTAAATCTTAGCCGTGGAAACATAATATATATTTAAGACTTGATAGTTACTTATTCTAGTAACATTTATGTGATTAATGTGACGTGTATTTTAATTTAATTTCTCTGTAGCAAATCCTAAAAAAGGAAAGTCAGTAGTAGTAATCACGAAAAGTTTACTGAAATATCAGGAAGAAGCTCTAATCTCGAGAGGGTAATAATATTTTGAGGCACAAACATCACATTTGTGAAATACCCGGCGTGGTTTAACCTTTTTGACTAGATTATATTATCGTCTAATTATGTTGTTTTTTTAGTAATTGACGATAAAACAAAAGGGCAGTCATTCCATATCTTAGCGGAATAGACAGAAAACATTAGATAGTAAATAGAGAAAGAAATGATAAGTTATTGGTAATAATAACTATACTTTTACGTAGCTTGAACGTAAATTCGTAACTGTCTAAGTAACAACCTAGTAGCGAAAATGTGACAGTTATTGGATTTATGTTCCCCATTTTAGTAGTAATTTGCACCTACTAATTTAAAATGAACCGGTGACTATAATAAAAGTTAATTTAGAATCAACTTCACGTTATAGAGACCTAAAATGCTAGATGAGATATCCCTAAAAAACACGATAAGTAGGGCAAATGTGGCCGGCAAATTTAATGAATTTTTGATATGTTGTGACTCAACTGATTCTGAACAATAAGTTCATCTGGCAAAACATTAAATTATGGACACTTTCTCTGATAGATGGCACCAAAGACTGATCCTAACCCTCAATACTGTTATCAATGATTTCTCAAAGCGTATTGCAGGTATTGAAATGATACTTTCTGAAAATGAATAACCCAGAACATTTACCATTATTTGGTCTAAGATTGATGTGCCTGAACTTTTGTTTTTGTCGGTTTAGTGAATTTTAATAAAGCTACTTATATTATAGATGTTATAAACCAAAGTAAAAGGGTGTAGATACCATTGATACAGTATCAAAGGGGTAGGTCATGTTTTTGGAGCCATCTACCGCAGAAACTGACAATTAGTTGAAGTTTTGTAACGAGAACTTATTGTTCAGTATCAGCTGAACTACAACATATCAAAAATTCATTAAATTTGACCAGCCACCAATTTACCAATAAAACGTGCGGTGTCCTTTGGTAAATAAAATTCCAATATTTTACGTTTATTTTAATGAAATTTAATATTTCACAGAAATAATTATTTTAGGGAGTAATATTTCAGGAACTATTATAATTATTTATTACAATGGTAGTAGGTATCAATTTTGAAATATATAATAAATACATTTATAAGTACATGAAGTGGTCTCATTTTATTTTATCTTTCTAAACTGCCTTCAATTGGAATATCAGCAATATATTAATAATATACAAGTATTCTAAAAATCTAAAATCAAACCATAATATGTGATTCATTTAATGCACTTAAAATTATATTTTATATACAAAGCTAGACAGGCCACGAGTTACAGATAGCGTTACAATGCATTAGACAAGAATAAACATATTTAAAAAGATGTTGGACAGCGAACTCTGAAACTATTCTCATTTGATTGATCATAATCCTATCTGAAGTCGTGGCCTATCCAGCTCTCCATAGCCAGTCTCAAATATAAATACATATACAGATCCTCTAAGGTTATGGTAGATCCATGACTTATAATAGAGCAAGTCCGATTGACCTCAGATTTACTGTATAGATATATAAATTATATTTCTCACCATCACACCAAGTTATGCTTTTGATTTCCACAACACCACTAAACACCGTAATATACAAATCATATATTAAGAATTAGAAGAAAATCATATACAATATTTAGGCCATCATTAGCCAAGCAATGAATATGATTGCTAACCAGAGGAATATTTTCGAGAGAAATTGTTCCTCCATGTGCTGTTGTGTGCCAGGAGGTGCAGCGCTTGGTCTGGGTTCCCCAAAATTAAGTGTTGAAGTGAAAAATCCAAAAGGAAATGCTCCTATCCCAAATGACATATGAAAGCCATTATCTCCAAATCCAAAACCTAAAATTAAAATGGAATAACTCAGGTTTCTCCTGATACCATAATTATAATTTACTTTTAGATTTCTGAATCATTTTCAAAATAAATCAGTAAAAACTCAAAACTAAACTGCCGATGATGACTGATACCTTCAGAGCTATATTTCTAAAACTATAAAATTTATCATATTTTCAACTAAAATATTTTCATATTTTCAATTAAAAGCATATGAATAGTACTTATTCCTAAACGGACCCAAGTAAGCACGGACCATGCCATGATAGACCAGCTGGTTGCTAACTTGCGGAGTGAGACAATTTTGAATATAAAAGAGCAAGAATTAAATTGTTTTCATGGGTTTGATTAGTTGATAGATTATAGATTAGTTGATAGATAGATCATAGATTAAGTGAATAGATAAAATCAATCGTAATGCACTTAATTCTAGCTCTAAATGATAAACGACATCTACACAAACTGTATTGAAACTGAGGGTTCTAATGAGAATTCTAGATGGAGCTGTGATACAGTTTTGTCATTCTTTCATTCATAAATTATGCTCCGCCTTTTAATTTTCCACCTGAATTACGAAAGTCCAACCCCAGCCGGTTTATCTAAGTATGAATGTTGCCACATTTACATGGCAAGTTTAAATGCTAAGTAAACGTATTATTTGAATGAACGGATAATCTCATTATTTCCTTAAAATAGTATAACATATCCTTTAGTTAGGTATAGCAAAATAAAAAATATGCAGATATGAAAAAAAAACATTTCATTATGAGATGATATATTTTACTTTAAAATAAATCCAATAATATTATTCTATGTTAATTTATTTCAAGTAACGGGTGTGTTCCATTCAAGATTTACTTTACGGTCGTTTAGCCGATTTTTGAAATAATTTAGATTAAAATATTAAAAGCTGCTGCTAGCTGTCGGCAAGCGTTCTTAATTTTAATTTTAAAAATCCTGTGACCAGAAGTAGGTATTATAATTTAATAAAATTATTTGATATTAGCTGAAAATCACGAAATGCTCATTTTTTTTCGTTCATTTTTTGCTCGTAAAATAAATTTTAATATTTAAAAATCCATTCAAATTAGATGTTTTTATACCAGCAACGACGTAGATAATACATCATTGATAGGTAGGTACAAGTTTATATTTGAAATTTTTTATAGCTACTTAGCACAGGCCCAACAAAATCTTGATTATTGAGCATTAAGGCGAATGCCTACTTTTATTCTTTTATATTTGTGTCGAATTATGTAAAACTTTATTAAAGCTCTGAAGTAAAATATGAGCAAAGCATTTCAGGTAACTTACTTTACCTGCCGTCATACCTGAGCCTTACATTTTCAGTTTGCATTGTTTAAGATTAAACATTGAAAAATAAGGGGACTTCTACTAGATACTATTGATACTAAGGGGAATAATTATGAAAATACTTGGCTAAATTAAACAGCTAGTTTGAGCATGAAATACTTTTTATACCTAAACGTGAGTTGGGGAAGATTAGAGTGGACTAAACTGAAAATAAATATACATACTTATAACGCTATAAAAAAAATTTATTCAAACAAATGTACATTTAAGAGGATCCATTGTTACAGATTTTATTAAAAACTAATACCTATCTCCTGTATAAAATGTTACCTGTTGCCGATTAACTGTTTCCAGAGTATAGGTCCCATGTCGGCAATACTGTCGTTCCATTGCGTTCCGCGTTAATGTGCTGCTGATCAATTAGGGTATTTTTTTACTTTATAATTTTTTTATTATATAAAATGGAAATGAGCAAATTATATTTTAACAAAAGATATTCCTATAATAAATATACAATAATAAAATACACAGTAATTAAACTAACCATCAAAAATTCAAGATACCTACTTTATCCTAATAATTAATAATAATATAAATAATTACTTACATAACTAATTTTTTAATTAAGATTACTTGTACTGACATACTTTTACTGGTTTATTACAATATGGTAAAGACTTATTAATAGATCTTTCTTTGTCAAATTCAGTTATAGGTACCGAAAAATCATTCAATCAAAATCAAAAATCATTCATTCCTACCTAACATTTTCATAACATCCTATTAATTATATTGTAATTCAGAGAAATAATAAATGATTTTCACTGTTAACCACATTTTTATTTTCTCATTGTACTAGATAAAGATGGGAATAAGATACAAGTGGACTTGGAGAATGAAACTAGATTAAACTTTTAGTGAAATAATGACAGCCAAGGTTAATCACCTTGTATAGTTACATTTTTGTGGAAAATACGATAAATTTAAATCAAAAAACGACTTGTTTGAGGATTTTCCTTGGAAATTACTGCTTTAGCTGAAAATTTTTTATTTACTTCAAGAAAGTACTGTATATCTTTTTTAAAGATATTTCTAATGTCATGCCTACTATTTTTCCGCCTCTCCAGACTATAAGAATTATTGTAATACAGCTGCAGCTGCCCCCCCTGGATTTGGCGAAATTAAATTACCACGCAATCGCAATAACTCAATAGGAGCCCAGCAGCCGCCTGTTGTAGTCGGTCATTTCGCTTCACCTCTTCAGTTTTAATAAACGTATATCCCAGAGTTCGTGTTTAAAAAAAATAATATTGTTATCGAGGTTATTATTATTTTAAAAAGGTATATTCAATTTCAAACATTTTTCTTGTGATAGTCTATATTCTTGTAAAAATCAATTTTTCAATAAAATTCTGAAGTGTCAGGAAACCGCATGACCTTGAACAATTTCAAAATTTTCGCGCTTTTTTTTCTCCCTTCACCGGCATGTTATCTCTCGACCAAAACTTTTTTCTAAATTCACCCTTGCTGCCCCCCCCTGATTTTAATTCTGGCGGCGCCCATGACTGCATTGGTAGAATTTTTCATATTTTAATACTAACAAGGGATGAATAATGTCATTAAACTGTTTAGGTATGGTACAAGACAGGTAATATCAACTTTAGCAATTTCCAAAATTAACTAGCTATAAGTTCTGGTTTCTGAGTTATATGTAGGTAGTACCTAGGTATAGTTACCTACTTCTATACATCTTCATATAGAAACATTTAATATAAAATACAAAATACATTAAGAACATTTTAAACTATCACTTGATACCTAAATACCTACATATCTCAATAGTTGAAATATAGTTAACTACCTATATGTAGTAGTAGAGGAATTGTTGAAAAATTAGTAGGATCTTGGGAATTCAGAAAAAAAATTTAAATGAAAAGTTACCTACCAGAAATATATTTTGAATATAAGTGTAGGCAAAATAAATTTTCCTTCGGTATTTTAGTTTTCCCTAAAGACACGTTAACGTTAAGAGTAGGTATTATTACTACACTAATTTAAGAAATTTGAAATTTCCATGTTCCTAACTGACATAGCAATCCATTGTCTGCTACGCTTCCCATCAGTTGGAAAAGTGTTTTGATGCAAACTCGAGTCGTTGCGACGACTCCACAATTTACAAACACACACTTATTTCCTCTGAGTCTCTGTCCATGGTCACTTTCATTTTTATTACCAGTCATATTCACATATATCGCACTACCAATAACACATTAACGCCACATTTAAACAAACAATATAATAACCATACCAAAAAGATTATAGGACTAATACCACTATCCTAGGTGCATGTCGTCTTACCAATACAGAGATAATATTAGTCAGTGACCCACCCCACCTAAGCCAGAGAGCCAATAATAGTATGACGATTTAGGATTGTTTAGGAGGTAAACAATCCTAAATCGTAAATTTTAAGTTGAATAGAGATAAACACAAATATTATAATATAATACATTTTATTAGCGCATCCTTTATTTTCTATTTCACTTCAAAAAAACTGGTATCAATGGCGAGAAAAGTAGTTCAGAAGATGCAAGCAACTTCGGATTGGGGTGGGTCAGGTACGCGAGCGTATGTACTGCATCTCACTTTTAGACCTCTCTTTCTGGCTTATGTCCCAATGCTTTGAGTTTCTGGTCCCATTTAGGAGTGAGAAAATATAACATAGGCACTGACTATCTATTCACTTAATCTATGGTGGTACTGACTTTCTGTTAATAAGGAATATAACAATGTTAATTATTACAAATAAATATGAAAGGAACAATGATATTTAACTTGTTTTTTCTAATAGTGAAGCACAGCATAAGGAGAATCAGGAAAACTCGATAATATCTGAAGTATAGACAGGACCGGCGGCGCACCCAACTGCCATAACCTCAGCTGCGCGAGTCTTCAGTTCGCGTTTGGCATAGCAAGTTGGTTCATACAGAGACGTATAAATAACAGACTTGCCCATCAATCAAACAGAGGACAAAATGAATATTTTATCACCAGAATATGAAACAATAGACAGCGATTATAAAAAGTCCGGTATATTGCAAAACAATTTTACTACAGGTAGGTATATTTGCGGTTATTTGATGAGAGAGTTCTTTGTAAAACACACTTGTGAATTGTGCAAAATTTTGCAAAATTTTTCTTATCTCGTGCGTTTGATTGTGTAGACTATGTTTTGCTAAAAATAGATATGGGTTCAGAGTTCATTAAGTTGTATAAGGTCCTTTTTAAATAATCGTTATCAAATAGTTGTAGTTAACAATACTTTTGAGTCACAGACGTGAAGCTAAAATGGGAGTGCTGCAAGGCTCGATTTTAGGACCTCTTCTATTTTTAGTTTTTGATAATGAATATATTTGTTGTGGTTTGGTTTAAGCACCATTATATAAGTTTTTTCTTTATATCTTGTCTAAATGTCAATTGTGTCATTACTCTCATAGCACGTCTCTACAGTCAAAAATGTTCTATATAAATCCGAGACATGTCCGCACGTTAGTATAGCATAAGAGAATAAACTTTGAAAGAGAGAGAAATAAACTGTTTTTATGATATTTTGAGGTAAGTCTACCATTAAGTTTCTTATCAGATAACCAACTTTAGACAGTTTACTAGATAGATAATCTACATGTTTATCCCAATGTAGATTTGAATACATAATCACCCCTAAAGATTTTACATTTTCAGGATTGACTAAATGATCCAAGTCCCGAGTTGATGGACTCGTTCAGATGTAATTTATTCGCTCTGAACCAGTCAGAAGTTTTCGACTGTGAAAGATACATATTATTTATCCTGTAATAAACTATCTACATTGTTATTTATATTAATCATAATAGTGTCATCAGCGAACGAGATACTAGTGAAGTGTCGTTTATATAATTAGGGAGATCATTAATGTATATATATAATGAATAATACGAGCCCAAGTACGGAACATTGAATTAAACTTTTCTGAATAAAAAACCATAATGGTACTTTATTTTTACACAACATTTTTATGCTGTGTAGTGTAGTGCCCAGCAACAACAAATAATCAAAATTAGAAATTAAACAATAATTATTAGCAAGTAATGAAAATAATGCCAATTATTAATGATGAATAATTGATAAATGGTTATTATACCTACCTGGAAAACTAGTTCCGGGCTCTGGTTCTGTCCTTTGTCCCGCCGGCCGTGGAGGAACCTTTTCTCTAGGATCCTCTTGTTTATTACTTCCCCTACCATAAAGTGGAACTACTTTCTCTTTACTAATTGCAGCTTTGCATACAGGACACACTTGCCTATTAGGCCTAGTTTCTAACCATTGATGTAAGCAAGGCCAGCTAAAAAATTATTTACCTATATATACAACAACAAATAATGTAATAAAAAACCACATTTGCTATTTTTTTAAATGGTTGAAAATAGTTTTTTTTCGTTACGAAGCAAATAGAATGTAGTACTCTATTTTATGTATCTATGCACGGCCGACTAAAAAGACTGGCTGGGGTGCACCGAGTCACGTGATTAAAGTAGGTGGTCTATGAGTTTAAAGATATAACATCATTAAAGAGATTATTCTGGCTGACTGACTACCACCACGGCTGACTAAAAAGATCACAGACTTCCTTTGGTTTGCGCACCGGTCAGTCTTTTTTGTCGGTTGTGGTATCTATATATAATACTGAACGTATTTATTAGGTAATGGGATTTTTATGGTGGAACAAATCGCGCTTTTCTCTGGTGTTGGGGTGTATGAAAAATGTAAACGAGTACAAGCAATGTTTCTGAGATTAGGGGGATTTCTCTATTGCTCCTATTTAATTTATTCGAATTATCGTCTCGAATGTAGACCCATTTGAAAATATAGCATACCTACTACATTTTTAATTGGCGTCTTATTATACCAACATTATAATACTTAAATGTAAGTATATTAATTAATTTAATGTTAGTAACATATAGGTAGGTAAGTACCTATTATCTACACACCTCGAGATTGACTGAAATACAAAATATTTTCTCCCATATCAAAGTGAATTTAATATCAATGTTTATTTACCAAAATAAGTGTCCGCACATACTGACAACAGCATCTCTTGCCGTGTCCAAGCAAATGTTACATTCAAACATTTGATCATCTTTCTTTTCGTCATCTTTGGTATCTGAATTATTACCTCCACTACCAGTAGAATCTTTTATATTTTCTGTTGTACTTGAGGCCATTTTACTACTTTGGATCACTATCACTTGGATGGAATGATCTGCCTAGTTTCAATAATTATTGAGAACCATACGAGGGTGATGTCAACATAAAAATTATTTATTATCCAAAACTGACGTGGCTTATTATTTATTGAAATAACTCGCTTCCTCACTAAATACTTTTTATATGTACCTATATAGACATACGTAAGTCGATATGTTTACTACCACATTATAATTTAAATATTTCACAAGTCAGGTGATGGCACAAATATCGAAAATAAAATAAACGTCAATCAAGGAACAGCCCCGAACAGGAATGACCAATGACAATGACTCCAATGACGTTTAGAATATAACACAAAACACTTACGAATAGTCGAATCACGTACCCACAGAAGAGTGACGTACCTATATTAATCACAAAACATTCCCTACTAGATAGGTCAATCGGCGATATCACAAAGTCACCGGCCATATACGCCCTCCCATTCTAACAAACCTGATTACGCTTATGTTAGAAAGAGAGTATCCGATTTAGGGGTGACTTTGTGGTGTCGGCGATTAAACCTACTAGCACAGAAAAGAATTTTTACTAAAACTCCTCTCTAGCCTCTATCGTAAGAATTGTTTTGTGGTGGTAAACGCTATGAAACGTACCCAAACCAGACCATAGAAATATAATGAAAACCAGACCCAAACGTGCCCAAACCCCAAACCCAAGTTTCGTACTTAAATCCTATACTAGATGTCGCATGAGTACATACCTAAAATATAGGCGCAAGACACCGCAAGATGTAATATAAATTGATTTCTCACATATAAGATATATTATGAAAATTAACACTTTTATAAGGGGATACTAAATCATTTTGTTTACACGTACCGTAAATTTTTTTGAACATATTAATCAGGAAACAAGTCGAAACAGTTGGTTGCCTAGATTTAGGGGTATTGGCGTGACAGATATCTTAACCTAATTTCTATTTGGATTTTATCGAACATTTCCTAAAATTTTCGTGTTGCTTATCAACTGTAAAGGGACATAACCTCTATTAAGTTGTGTAAATAAATGTGAAATTACGTGTTGTTCAAAAAATGTTCCTATAATGTTTCTCAACTGTATATTTTATATTAATATGAACTAGAATAAGGTACCTACTTAAGTTTTACAATGGCTGTGACCAGTTGGAGGCTCAGGCATCAAAACATACGATCCGGCAGGATTAGGTCAAGTAAGTTTATTTAAGATTAAAAAAAATCTTTTCTAGAAATCTTTTGTGTTTTAGCCAAACAAAATAAACAGGAGGATGTGCTGTCATCATTACTAAATCAGGGTACGTAGATGTGTATTAACTACTTCCTCATTGTCATAGCAATTTTATAGTTAGTCTTGCTTTTCTGTTATCCTTCTCTTATTTCACTTGTAAATTGTTACACGCATTAATATTTCGTCCAATTTTAATACGAAGAATTTTTGTACAATATGTATGGGAAGAGGCAATGTAATATCATTCTTAACGTGTTATATTTTACTCCCATTCTTGTACTTTAACAAAATAACCAGAAATGTATGTATCCGCTCCAATGGCAAATTCATATATTGAATGCATATGGTGCCTGGTGTGGTCGGCAAATATAAATAATTTATGCTAAGTAAACACAAGCAAACAATTAATGAGGTCAATGAAAATCTTTAAAGTTAGTTTTAATAAAATCATTATATAATAATTATAAAAAATTGTTACAGAATATATAATATTGTATTCTGAACAATAAACATAAATACTGTGCAAATATGTATAGAGGGCATAGTATTTTTGTAATATTGTTAAGAGTTTTTGCGTATTTTACTACCATGTATTATATATTATATTATTAAGTAACAGGTATTTGTGTAGAGTATTTTTTATAGCTTGTATGCTGTGTATAACTTTTCACAAATCGAGTAGAAATGGACGTTGAAACAGAATTATGACAAAACAAAATGTCACATCTATATTGTGTCAATCTTCTCTTAATTTTTGTATCGTATAATTCTCGCTAGAACAAACTGGCAACAAAACAAATGTCAAGCGAATATAGACTTTAATAACCAGCTGACAGATAACTAACCTAATAAAATAATAAAAAAATAATGGAAGTTCCTTTTCGTGCTATTTGCATAAAACTGGGCTGGTAAAGTGATTTGTAAATTGTTGAAAATGATCCGCATGAGGGTCACGCCTAACAACAGACTGAATGACTCATCCCGAATGAAAAATTTTGCCCGACAAATATTTAGTATTGTAGTATTAAATGGTTTGGCACATGTAATTCTGCGAGTGTCTGCTATAAGAGGTTCTAATTCATTAATTAAATTCATCACAGTTCTTATTTCCTAGTATGAGTCTTTGCAAGTTAAATACTTGTCTAAAATTTTTTTACCTTTAACTTACTTTTTTCTTCTCCTTGTTTTTCCAACGACCTGTCAAATTTTTTAAGTAATATGGCGTGGATGGCAAACAGTTATGTTTACATTGAGAATGCAATTGAACACATAGAAATCAGCTGTATCACCGTCATATTGATTTCCTTTGCCCTCCACGCCATGATTTTGTCACGTGGTTTGAATTGCCTAATATCTAGACACCTAAATCTGTACAAGTACAATTTGAAAAAATTTTGAGGTTATCGTATCTCCAGACGTCAACCTTAAAATTAGTTGTGTATTGTTTGCGTGGTCGATTGTTTGCGTAACATGGTATCAGTTCATTTATGTAAAAAATTCCTCATTTGTAGGAGTACAAAAAAATCCCATATTTATATAATATGTAAAAACTATATTAAAAACAAATGAAGTACATCTAAATATTTATTGATTCTAGATCCCTATGAAAGTTTCCAAAAAGTGCTGAGAAAAATTACAGAACAAGGTGTAGAAGAAGAGGTACTATTCAGTTACCTAAATGCATTTGTAAAGTTAACTCTTAATTATGAGGATAATTTGGATCAAATTGGGTATCGTATAGAGGATTTGTTATGTTGGTAAGTTCTCTTGGTGCTAGCATCACCTTTTGAATTTCTATTAAATATCGAGTATCACAACCAAATTATACAGTGTACTCAAATACAGCTATTGTACTGTGCCACTATGGTGGTTGCAGCTACTGTTGATGTTGGTCAATGTTTTAGAATCTGAAACTTACATAGGCACATGAGTGTTGGTAAGATTATGTTTAATAAGTTTGATTGGAAACCAGTGATTAGGCATATGTTACGCTGGATGATAGTAACCTTCATTCTCCATGAAGAAGTGGACATTCTATTTAAATACATATATCGCACCCACACGGTAACCTATCAATACAGGGGTGGTAGGACTTTTCCACCTATATCAATTTTTAGAACATTAATTAAAATAATTTTGGTGATAGGTAATTACCTATATATTGAAATAAACTGGTGATCTTAATGTTTTTTATAATTGCCATATGAGCCAAGGCTTTACTTTCTTGACCTGCAGTTGCCTTACATCGGTAAACTTCGATATTACTTCATTTCCCCTTATTTTTCCATAACGCATAAGAACACTGTATGCAAGTCTTCTTATACCTAGGTATTTCTAAATCTTCCTGGATCCATTATCATCTTGAAGTGCCAGTAGCGGCAGTAGCCTTTATAATGTATGTTGTAGGCATCATTAAAAAAATGTCTTGTTTTTTAAAATATCTACTCTTGTACAGATTGGATGCCTTAGAAGATCTATTCATTAGGCATATGTATACTATTGATGCCCCACTGCCTGATATTTAGTAAACAAACTCGACTAACACCTGTATTATCTAATATGGTATTTATATGCAGCTACCATGCCCTGTGAACAATAGAAATACTAACTCTTCCAGTTCCAATATAGCGCTCCCATAATTCTTCAGATATCCTCGGTCCCCGATATGTGGGTGGAAATCATGTATATGGGCCTCCGAAAAAAGCTGCTTACTTGTTTACCACAATGAGTAAAAAGTGGAATTTGTTGAGTGAAAATCCCTGTCTCAGAAAATTCCTAACGACATGCTTAAAATACAAATCTATTGTGCTTAACATATTTTATAGTTTTAAAATGTTTGTATAAGATACACTGTGAAGAACATAAACCTAACGGGTTATATTTTTTTCCAGCCTAAGAATATCTTTAACACATGAGTCAACTCAAATAAGGACAGCTGGATTACGATGTATACGACATGTGCTTAAATCAGAAAATGATATTGTACAGTTAAATAAGTTATTAATTCCTTATTTATTGGCGAGGTAAATGTATATGTAGGTACAATACTGTAACAAAAATGACCAGTTCTTTTTAGATCCCTAGATCTTGTTTTAAAAAACGACATAGAACGAATAGAGGCTATGAAACTAATGCGAAAGTCTTTGATTATTGCTCCATCGCATTTCAATATCTCTATGGCTAGAAGTTTAGTATCTTTAGCCAATGAGGGTACAGAAGCAAAGGATAGAATGCTCCGTATTTGTTTGGCAACTCTTTCAGAATTAGGTAAGTATGTGTGATGTGTGGGAATTCAAAAACTTTACGTTTCAATGGCAATGGTACTAATTTCAATTATGTATCCTTCATCCCTCCCTTATATTTCTATGAAATAAATTTCACACATTAAAGCCCATTTATGAGCAACTTATGTTATGGCGACAAGTATTTTGTTACGCTGCGACTAGAGTCCAGCCGCGGGACCCAGGTCCAGTCTGGAATAACGTCATCCAATGACATCATAGTACCGTAGATATTCTGTACCACCATTGGGTTCCAACTTCCAACTAACACTTGACGTGATGTTGCTGTGGAGGTCACCGAAAAAACTTCAAAGTTTACAAACACGGATAAGCCAAATATAATCATCATAAGCAAAGAATTTTTAAGAACTGTTCGTTTATCGACCAAATTCAAAGTGAAAAAAATAAATACCAAACTGAACCTTATGAAATTTTGCAAGTTGAAAATTATCAAAATAATTAATGTTGAAATTAAAATACCAGAGATATTTTAAAAAAGGTAGAAATCCAACATTAAATTAATTCAAACATTCCAGAATAAAGCATCGTCAAAGCGCCATGGTACATTCGCAATGAAGACATCCATCGTAACCTGAATATGCCTATGATTAAAGATGACATCGAAAGATTTGCACGCAAACGTCAAAAGAGGCTAGAAAACCACGAGAACGTCAAAGTGATATCACTACTTGACAGCAACGGACTTGTTTGACGGCTAAGGGGACTGAAACCATTCGAATTAGTGTAGTGACAGTGAAAGTGCCTAGAATTCTAAGCATAATATCTTATCTTATCACACGAACCAAGTGATTAGTGTTATGTGGAGTGAGTCACTAGACACTCATCTGCTAAGCAGCTAAGTATAGGTATTAAGAAAAAATTTTTCTAAAGAAAAAAAAAACTAACCAAGGTGATTTTTTTCATTTATCGGGTCCAAATGTAGGTCCCGAGTCAGGACGGAATATAAGTTCCAACACGTCTACTGATGACGTCATTTGAAGACATTATTTGGTACGGGATGATGGTCCCTAGTCGGAACGGAATATCAGTCTCGACACGCTATCTATGACGTTACATGATGACGTTATTCAGGACTGGACCTGGATCCTGCGGCCGGACTTTAGTCAGCGATTTTGTGATGTCAAATTGTGAACTTTGTACCCAATTTACATAATTAAGGGTAGAGAGGGTAGTACTTTTGATATATTATTTCTGATATATTATAATTGGAATTTTATTATGTAGCGTATAATGTTTAAAAATTTTATATAATTTGCAATTGATAGGAAAACTGTGACCGTATAGAAGTTATAAAATTAACGTTTTGTAGGTGTCTTGAATTCCGAACTGTTCATTGCATCAGGAGGAGTAACAGCAGTTACAAGGAATCTAATAGAATGTCAAACACCGAAAATAGCAGAATCGTTATGTGGAGTACTTTTGTTGTTGCTAGATAGGCCCTCGACAAGGAATTATGCAGCTATTGATTTGCACAGTGTTGCTGCTCCCTTTTGTGATTTTCATTACAAACACGGATGGAAAGATAAGAACAGGTAAGATAGTTTGTAAAACTCTCAGTTTTAAACAGTGGTCATAAAAACAGTAGTCACTAATCAAGTATAGATTGTAGAGGTAGACAGCCTATAATTGATTTAATAGTAAGAAATGTATCCATTTGTAGACAGTGGTGAATAATAATAATGATGTATATTGGCAAATCCAACTCCTCCATATTTAACATTTTGTTTGTTATAATCTACGGAATTGTTACTACTTTAATTTAAGTTTGCAATTTTGCTTAGTGAGAATGAGAAAGAAGTCACATATCATGTGACTTCTTTATGTGTTTCCATGTGTTTTAAATTTTAAAATAAATTATTATTGTAATTTACTTTCTATATACAATAAATTCAAAATTTAATACAGTTTGGGTAGTCCTGGAAAAAGCGATGCATCTGGAAAACAGAAATGGGGTATAGTTAATGACTATCGAAAATTTGATGAGGTTACAATAAATGACAAATATCCCTTTCCGACATTTCAGACTTATTAGACCAATTAGGGTGATGCCAATATTTCACTACTTTAGATTTGGCATCAGGTTTGCACCAAATTGAAATTGATCCTAGAGAAAAGACTTTCACAGTGGAACATGGACGAATTTGTATGTATGCCATCTGGATTAAAAAATGGTCCATCAACGTTTCAAAGAGTGATGGTTAACATTTTATTAGGAATTCACAATGAACGTTGTCTTGTTTATATGGACGATTATTTATTCGCCAACAATCCATGACCACATTTCTCGGTTAAATGAAGTCTTCAAACGTCTTCAGACAGAAAATCTTAAGATTCAGCCGGACAAATGTTAATTCCGTTGCGTCTTTGGAGATGTTATAACTGAAAATGGAGTAATATTGAATCCCGCAAAAATCGATTGTATTCAAGATTTTCCTGAACCGATAAATCAAAAACGAACTAAGTAATTTCTAGGACTAGCTGCTTATTACAGACGGTTTATTCCAAACTTTCCAAAAATTTCAAAACCAATGAGTAAATTACTTCAGAAAGACATTTTATTTCATTTTTTTACTCAATACGAAAATTCATATAATGGATTGAAACAAGCTTTAATTTCCTCTCCTATTTTTAATTACCCTATCTTTGACGAACTATTCTTATTAACAACAGACGCAAGTGCATATGCTATTGGCACTGTACTTTCACAAGGACCATAGGAGTTATTAATTTTATTAAAATCTTTTATTAATTTTAAAAGTTTTATTAATTTTGATGCAAATGAAAGTAAGTCAGAAGATAATTTTTAGGCATAATAAAATTTTGAAATAATTTTACTTACCTTTCATGTACAGCTGTTTATAAAATAAATAAATAAATGCTTATCTACTTCGCCCTTCCACTGTATTATTTTTTTCAGAAGAGACGAGCGTGAATTGAGATTGAATTGTAGTAGATTAGCTCTTTTAACGATCTTAAGAAGTTGGGCTGGTATTCTACATTTTTGTAGTCCCAATGATAAGGGAGGTTTTAGAGCCATTGTAGAAGTTTTGTATTATTTTTTTCAGAAGAGACGAGCGTGAATTGAGATTGAATTGTAGTAGATTAGCTCTTTTAACGATCTTAAGAAGTTGGGCTGGTATTCTACATTTTTGTAGTCCCAATGATAAGGGAGGTTTTAGAGCCATTGTAGAAGTTTTGTACTTAAAACAATTAGAAGTAAGAGTAAGTAAAAAGAAAATATTTTCATTGTATACACCCTACTTAATTAAATACGTTTTTCAGAAATCAGTATTAGATTTATTATATGAGCTATTGGGCTTACCGCAGCCAGAATGGTCTGATGAGGTTTCTGTAGCTCTTAGTGCCGTTGACCCCTGTGAACCACAAGCGTCCTGGAGATTAAACGAAGGTTTTGTGGTGGCAGAAGGCAGGTCCGTCTTGCCACATTTAGCAAAAACCACACCGAGTACAACGGATATGCATCTGTCGTTATTGCTGTATTGTTTTTTGGAAAATGGACTTTTGGGAGCTTTAACTGAAGTAATTGCTACTAGTGATACTTTTATTAGCGTAAGAGCAACTGTACTTTTAGGTAAGAAACTCATCTATCTGTGTTTAAATAATAATTCATAGTGGTAATTCACGTAATTAAATGTTTTCTGCAGAGAAGCTGCAGTTCGCTTATACCACATCGGTCTGTGGTGCTCACATCTACTAGTACAAGTTTAATAGCATATTATTTTATAGTCTCATAGGTTACCTGGTTCAGGTTAAGCGTTGGGATACATGCTGAAATATAAAAAATGCATTGTTTATATGTAATTTATAAAAATTTGGAAATTCATGTCTCATAGAACATATATATCTAGTAGTGAAATAATATAAATAATGTATTAAAATCAGTTTCCATATTTTTTAGGTGAACTTTTAAGACTAATTCAAGTTTTGCTACCTCCTGGTTGCTGTAACGTATCGCCATCTCTACCAACTTTATTAGAGTATGCTACGAAAAGTAAACCCCAAGCTATTGCTGCCATAACAGCTTTACAACAGTTGCATAAGTAAGTACCAGAAGAAGTATAGAGTATATGTGTACACTTCGAGAATATGTGTGAGTCTCCTATGAACTTTATATTATTTGGTCTGTACATCCTTAGCAATAATTTTTTGGGCTGGTGCCATAACAACAAGTAATAAAAATTAATGAATACTCCTACCAAAGACTTGGTAAAGATAGTTGTGTTTTAAAAAAATTAGAATTAGTAATGGGGCCGTGGGGAGGCGGTCAACGATCGTCCGCGTCCGGTGGAAAAGTCTTGCATTTCAACGGTCATGTCATTTACGTTTTATAATATCTAATAACATTATTGAAACATGGGAGCATGCAAAAGTTGTATTATTAGGTGTTCAAATACATAAAAAATAGCCAGTATCAATTCTATTGTTTTCTAAAATATCAGCTTAAGCTGTTTCAAAGAGAAAAATGGATTTCCTGTTATCGTACTTCGTAATATATGAAAATACCACTGGGTTCGCCAATTACTGACACTTATACTTATCACTATAATACTAATCACTATAACATCCACCACACGAGAATTGAATAATTGAAATAATGTGAATAATGTTTTTCAACTCTCGTGTGGTGGACATTATTAACCCTCGAGTACTCGCGCGGCAAAAAAATTACACCAGCGTTTGTGTGGAACACATTTATATCCCCAAGTTAAATTTTTGCATTTACAAGACAAAATTAATACATTTTATAGAAAATAAAACCCATATTTACGAAACAACTATATATTATGAACAGGAAAAAAAATGAAGATATGAAATTCATTTTAAATGTACAAAAAAATACAAATTATTCATTTTGATTTTCTCCGCATTTGATAAAGTGTTGGTAGCTCTTTTTTGTGCTCCATACAAATCCATTTGCATGGAGCAGTGCAGAGCAGTAGTTTTTGGTTCTCTTGTCATTATTTCTAGGACTCAAATCACATCGTTATTTCCAGTTTTGTGCTGCTTTGCTTTCTGGACTTCTCAGAGTTCATCTGGAATGAGTTCTCTGGGCCGCTTTTTGCGGAAGTTGAAGGTTCGGAAGTTCAATATCAAGTATCATGCAGCATTTTTCTTTTAGTGGTCTTTGAATATTTTGGAGGTGCAATCTCTTGATAATATAATTTGTGGCCGTAAAAGGTCCAAAGCTAAAGTATGTAAAAAATAGTTTCTGGTTGTTGAGGCGTTTGGATTATGTAGCTCATAGAGAACTAAGGCATTTATTTCTGCTATGTTCATGATGTCAAAGAAAATTGTTAGAGGCCATCTTTTACTGTTTCGAGCCGCATTATACATAGTACATGTTTTATCTACGATATCAACCCCTTCATTTGATTATAACCAATTATCATCATTGGTTTTCCAGTACTATTATCAATACTATCATCTGAATGAATGAGTTGCAGACACATGTTTCTTCTTGAGAACATACCAACCTAGAGTTGTGCAGTCCTTATTAGGCAAAGTCCTTATAAGGCAAATTTTCTACTCAGGTCGTTCTGCAGTGTTTTCTAATTATGCAGGTTTTTTCTTTTTCGAACATTGTAAGTTTGCAATCATATTTGATTTCTAATGCCAGTAGAAAACTGGAAAATCAGTTATCCATAGTTATATTGCTATAATATTCTTCTAATAAAACTTCTTCAGGACTATTAGAAAGTTTATGGACCCTCTGGTTGACTTCCCGCGTAGATTTCAAGATTTAGAGTATGTATCTATGGTACTTGTATTTACCAATACTAATGCGAAATTTTTAGTAAGCAGTATAAAAGAAAACGAAATCAACGAAAAATGTTGTAAGAAAGGGTGCAGTAAATAGCATCCATGCCAGTACCATCAGTTTGCCATAAATCCATGATATATTGTCCGATTTACTAACTCCTAGAAGATACAGCATAGCAAGTTGTGGTCTTAACTTACAATTATTATCCGTTATTTTGGCACCCCTGTCCCTTTGATATTTTAATTTATTTATATAAATATTCATTGAGACTTATAATTTCTTATAATTTATATATAAACTTATAATTATTAATATTGTAACTCATATAGATTTGAAAACATTCCAATTCAGTTTTAAACTTCGCTGCATTGTTTAGAGGCCCTGGCTTTTTCCTAACAAAATTATGTACCTTAAAGATACAACCACAGTAGTAAACTTTATCTTAAAAGCAAATAAAAATATAAACAACAAATAAATTAAGGAAACCTGAAAATATAAATATTAACATTTTTCCCCAACGCAATAATATAAATTAAAACACAAAATACGTTACCCATATTTTTTGCTGATTTTTTTCTTTAGTAATTCTGTATAATATTTAATTTTATTCATAAATTCCTCATAGGAGCCCTTCATATTTCATAATGGTATTTGCAAAATGCGGGACAACTAGTAAAATGCGAGACTTTTTACCATACACATGACTGCGGGGGGCGGGGCGCCTGTCTCCAAAACGGGGCGATCTTTTGTAATTCGAGATTAATTGTCTCGGCTTTAATCTTAGCAGACCTTTACTATACGTGTATTTTATTGACAATGTTTAAATTAGGTTAACGTGTCTTTGTTTTATTTATAGATTAATGAAAAGAAGGCCTGCATCGTATAGTCTTCATTTAGATTATATTATAAGGAATAGCTATCATAAAAGATTAGAACATAGACAAGGTAAAAACACTCGGTACAAGCATGGCGGTCTGAAGTCGAAATTACATCAGGTAACGAATAATATTGGTGATGTAAGTGCTATTTTTTCTATTTTTTCTTTAAATATTTTATTATATGAAATTTAATTTAATTCATGTGATATGTAATGTTAACCCTATATTTTGTTTGGTCTACATATTTTACACTTTTATAAATTACATTTATGCTCACTGTGTATCTGCAAGGGGAGTATCCAATTAATGTCAACTTTCAGTCATAGATTAAAGCAGGTGGTTTTTCCTCTTACAAAGCTTCGCCTTCTTAAGAATTTTATGTGGGCCTAATCCACGTAAAATTTTAACTATTTGGATTAAATTTTTATAATTACAGTTGAAGTTTCTTCAATAGTTAACAATTTGAATTGGAGCTGTCACATCACTCCTCAGATATATATTTCCTGACATTACACTTATGTTCCTATCTAGTACCTACAGTACACACTCGATAATCTGGATGTCTCTATAGTTCGGATATGACTATTTTATCATGTGGTGGTATTCTATAATTCGTAATTATGGTCCATAATCCGATTATTCTTTTCATTGAGTACCATCTAGACCAAATTAATATTTCGGCAACGTTTTTTTTTACCCTACTTTGCAAGTTGCAATGTTACACTTTAGTGTTGAATAACAGCAATGGACACAAATCCATCAAATTTGTTATATATTACATCAAGCTATTTATTACATCCAGCTTTAAAATACTGTTCGAGTAATCCGATATCTGCGATGATCCGGATTACTCTAGTTTTAATTGACCCGGATTATCGAGTCTGTACTGTACTTATGTGCAACTTCTACAGAATTATTTATAGTAAAATGAGGCACAAATAAATGTCTTAACTATAATTTTGGATCATAAACATGCTAAAAAAATTATTTATTTGTTCCTATGGTCTACTCAGGCAAACTACCCTAAAAAAAATCTGAAAAGGCGTATTTTATCATATATCTAATACAGATATATTGCGTGTTGTGTTAAAATACAACGGCTTGCGAGTTCACCGACGAAGGGAGTTAAAACATGCAGTATTTATATACCGTAGTGCGAGAAAGCAGGTATGCGCTTGCGCTATAGCATGTTAAATGCGGCAACTTTAAGCAAAACACTGAAAGCACAGCACAAACGAAAGGTTACAATATGTGATATGATGCACAGGTAAACAATACCGACCGACGCAATAGTTGTTATTGGTTGAAAGGTAACGCAAGCGCACCAGATAGTATGTCTACTATGGTATAGCGATATGGTTCCATCTTCTTTTGATTTCGGACTATATCCCCGGTTCGCAATATATCTGTATTACATATATGTATTTTATGTTTTTTTCCAAGGTTATTTAGCAAGACTATAGAAACAGTAGGTACTGTAAATTAGACTTTCTTCACCTTCCATTAAATTTAATTGGCAGATATTTCCTTGGATGGAATTATTTATTGTATTCACAATTGTTTCCATGGAAGTTACTGATCAAGTAATTTTAATGGAAGGTGAAGAAAGTGGCCCTTAGACAGTAAAAAATAGATTTGATTGATATTTTTGTCAATGTTTAATGGCAGTTTAATTATTGAGTCTTTCTTGGTCACTAATTTTTTGTTCTCTACAGAATTTTATTTTTATTTGTCATTTGCTATACAAAGCAATACTTTTATTAAATTATTTATTTGTTTTTCATGGCTAACCATTTTCAGAGATAATTACAAAAATCCGAAACATACACCTGACATTATGGCCATATGGCACACTTAGTATTGTTAATTTAAAATTAAATTAAAAACATTAGCTTAAAATGTGGTGTGGATATCATCAAAATGAATTTGAAGTTAAATTAATATGTTATAAGCCCTTCCTTTTGGATCAAGAACTTTGGGTTATACACTAACCGGCAACAGAAATCGATCCATCCTATAGCATATTAAACCCTATAGGGTGTTGTGAATATAGGGAAAGAAAACATTGTTTCCTCCCTGTATATTAAGACATGTCAATCGTTTTTTTTTTAATTTGCAATAATAATATTCTTGATAAATCAGTCTACAAATTTAAAAAGACACATTGAAATCAGACTTGTGTTCAAAATTAATCAAGCATCAAGTTTGATTAAAAATTTGGAAAGAATGACTTTTAATGATGTAATAGCAGTCAATATCATTATGGTGATATTATCTTATGATAGGATTATGTAAATGATGGTTATTTCTTAATCGTTTTGTTTTAGAATTATTGTTTTTTTTTAGCTGGTTTTAAAAGATGGTGATGATGCTGTCAAAGATACAGGAGTGCTTCTAAGCAATGATGCTTTCACCTGGGATTGGAGCCTAATCAAGATTTTATTGAAGGTGACTAAAAAATATCATCCTTTTCACCAATTTTCTTATAATCAAACTATTGTTTTAATATACTAATATCAATAAAAGGTCGGCTGGAACCAGATATTTGGCTGTCATATGTAGTAATTGTAAAAAAATTATTCAATATCAACTTCAATATAGGAGGTTGTGCTAACTGTGCAAGGCTAATTAAAGGTTATAGGTTTTTTTTAATTAAATTCCATGAACTACACAAATTTCTAGTCTATAGTAATGTAACCACTGGGGTTTTTATCAGATTGGACGAAATGAAAGGGGGCTTGTTGGTGGTCACATATGTACACCTACATGAGTCCTGGATTCGCACAGATGGTCTTGATAATCCTATTGATTTAAATTTATATTTACCCCATGTAGTTTCATTCGTCCGGACCAGGTAGTCGATGTTAATCCTTTGTTTAATCACTGAGATTCGCATACTAACTATGACGCATAATGCTGGGTTTCGTTGATGGAGAGATTAATTCAAATAGCCTCGGAACATGTATTTAATATTTAACAGAATAAATTATGAAGACAATAAATATTTACACTCAACAAGTTACAATTTTGGACACTTGACTAACGGAACCAGATGCGTTGTGCAAATTTACAAACACAAATAAATGAGACGCAAGGTTAATCCCTATAGGGTTAGGTACACCTGACTAATGAAACAATTTTTGACTAACTTTCCCGCTTACTAAACTATTTGATTTTTTAACTCCATTTTACTCTATGAAAACCTTTGGAAAACTGAATAATTTTGGCTAAGATCGCGGCTCTCGCTCTCGTTGGAGGTGGGATATCTTAAAAGGGATGGCTTTTCATTCCCTTCAAGTTGTAATACTAAACAGGGATAAAATATCGGCCAATCCTACAGGCTCTACTTTACCCTGTACTTAATTTAAGAAAACTATCCATAAGCTAACGATATCTGGTTGCAAAACAAGAACTAATATAACATTTTACACTTCTAACTTCTAATTAGTTTTTGCACACTTGCAATGAATTTTGACAACTGACAATGGCAAAAAAATTAAAGTTACATGTACACAACTAGATTTTAGCAAAAATATGTTATAAGGCTTGTATTTAATAGAATTTATAACTAGTAAGAAATACCTAGTTGAAAGTAGAACATTTAATCCTTCGGGCAGCCATTTGGCCATTTTGTTGCCTAACTAGTATATTTAAAGAGTACCTACCCAAGCTATATTCCTCCTAATCTTATATTACAGGGTGAAAATAATGCAAAAGTGGATCTAATGGATTCTTCTCATCGTACTTTTATAAAAAAGCTAGTAGAATTTTTTATGCCATCAAAAAACAAATACTCACATATGGACCTAGGAACTTCTAAGTCAAGCCTTGCATACACAACGGCTGGCATAGAATTGCTAAACTTTCTTATAGAGCTAAAGGAACCAGAATATAATGGTATTAAACCACACATGATGGTTTTAGATTTGTTTACAGACATCTTAGATAATATCGTTGCGATTACTACAAGCAGAAATGTGCATGATTGTTTATTCAGCCCCCAGCATATGGTTAATACCCAGTGTCAAAGCTATTTTTTGTTCATTGGGCAGTTTGCTAGAACTGACTTTGGACTAAAAATGTTGGAAAATATTGACATGTTTACAAAGTGAGTATTAATTGTAATATTATTTATTGTTATTTTATTATTGTGAATGTATTTTATATAAAGTATATAGCAAAAGGAGAGAAATATAGCGCTGCAAATAAATTTAAAAATATTTTATATGGTATGTATAACAGACACCCATTGTGGTGATTTATCAACTTGCTAAAAATACTATGTGATGTCACAGTCTACAATATTCGGTAGGCGTTGCGCTGGAAAGCGGCAGAATGAGGTATGAAATCAAGCGGTCGAGTGCTGGGATCTCCCGTAGCCGACCAAACCGGTCTCCTTGTCGTTTGTAAATTGTAGCCTGGGGCGTCACGAGTTTGAACCTGTTTGAAACGGTTGGCCAGCTCGCGAGACCTTAATAATTTATAGAAAATTTATTATTGAGAATTAAGGCGTCATATTTTGCATATCTTATTTTTCAGTATGGTAGAACATTATTATGCAATAAAAAAATTGGGAATGTTCTCTATTCTTATTGGCGTAAAAAATTAAATTATAGCGAATTGATGTCTACTGTACTAGATGGTACATTTTTCTAAAATTTACATGGGCGGAGCCATAAAGCTGCACGAAGTACGTACGTACGTAATGAGTTGCCTATCTGTCAGGGAGGGTAAAATTAATAAATTCAGAATTGGAGGGTAAAAGGGAGTAAAATTAAAACTAGTACCAAAATTATTAATTTATTGTCACTGATATAAATTTTAAAAAATCACTATTTAGTACAAATAATACATTAGTCTGTATAAAATGTATACAGTTCACTGACCGGAAAAACGACGAAGGCCAGCGCTAGGCATGGGCGTAGGCTTTTTTTTTTAGGGGGTCGAAAGTAGGGGGTTTTTGTATGCATATTTTATACACCACAGCTGATATTGAATGCAAGTTTCCACACCACTCATGAAGGTAATCAAAACTCACCGTCCAATTGATCGTCCAAATATGCAACACCAGAAATATGGCTGCAGTTGCTACCATCACTGTCATACTCTTTAAAGTAAACTGCACCGACATGCATAAACAACTTGTTTACAACAATAACGTGTTTGGATGTGGTTCAGTACAAAGCCACTGGAACGTTAAACCAACATTTTTTTTTACCGAGCCTACTTTTACCGAGTTGGACCAAATTGGGTTACTGCGCCATTTTATTGCCTATGTACATTTTAGAAAAATGCACTCTAGATAATACCTACACAATAATTTTTTTTTGTGAAATAATTTTTAAAACATTTATTTATATTTTAATAATTGTAACAACCGAAGTATTGCCGGTTACCTAACCGACACTTCACATGGGTTTCGGGATTAAATAAAAGCCCTGTAGATATTAGCCAATAATTCATAAGATGAGTAAGAGGTATTTTAAAGAGTATTTTAAAGATTTTAACGAAATTTAGAGGAAAATGCAGAGATGTTTATTTTTTGGTTAGTTCCTTCATTAAAAGGGCAGTAGGCAGGCCCAGATTAAGGTATTCTTACGCTCCGGGACAATAATTTTTAATGCGCGCCTTACCTTTATCACTCCTAATTATTAACATTAATTATATGCCTACATTATAATTTCTTAAAAATGTAAGTATACAAACTTCCACCTATTGTGTAAAAATAGAAACTAAGTAAAGTAAGCAGGTTATAGTAATGGTAATATTTTTTTATTTTGAGAAAATATTTTAAAATACAGATAACAAAATACAAAAAGCATTGTAACACAAAATGGAAACTTTTCTTCGTCTGCATTTGTTTGTCTGCATCTAAACTATTAACGATGTCACTTTCTATTACTAAAATGGAGAGATTAGTTATTTGTTCTTGTGAAGGTACTTATTAAATAATTTTTTACTCTTTTTAGTACCTACAGAAAATGACCTCTCACCACTTGCGTTAGTCGCTGCTATTGATAAAAAAATTTCTTAAAAAACATCCATATTAGGAAAAGTAGTACATAATTTTTCCTTTCTAATAAGTTTTAACACAGTGGCAAGATTTAGTTTATTTGTCGAATCCGTGTATATTCATTGAAGAAAATATCTGAATTGAACATATTCTTCAGGAAAACTACTATTCGGATCATTTTTATAAACAGTTTTAAGCCTCATTCTCTTATGTCATAATCAGAAATGGATAATAAATTCTGTAAAAATTCGAAATTATCCCCAAATTTGGTGTAGTGAGTTTTTTCTTAAAATTATTTCTCAATATATACTGTCCGACACTATACAGTATGTGTTAAAAATCAGATGTTACTTGGGGTTCATTTGAAGTAGCGGTATAGTGGTTGTTTCTAATTTTGCTCCCCTTTTTTAATTTGCCTCTCAGGGCAATTACCGCAATTGCCCTGTGGTTAATCCGGGCCTGGCAGTAGGCAAGATATAAAGCAGAAAAACATGTTTTACCACTGGAAAAAATCTCAGGTTAATTAACCCGTAAATAATTTCTTTTTGACCACCTCTAAAAGATAACCCATACACTATTTTTACTTTTATATTTTTTTTACTTTTATTTTCTTATAATTTTATAATCTTAAAATATTCCTTTCAGGTTAAAGGAACTGGCTATGACAACTAACCATGACTGTTATGTCAAACTAATAATATCTTCTCTGGAGTATATTTTCCCGGGCCCCTGCAGGGATATTCTAGAAGCAGTTTTAAAGTGCAGTTTGGAAAGTTCGCGCTTATATGCAACTCAATTTCTTCATATTTTACTAAGAGCTGGTAATCCGTTATTTTCAAGTTGGGCGATACAGCTTCTTGTCAATCAACTTTACGATAAGTCTCGAACTGTCTATTTAAGTGCTTTGTCTACTTTACACGAAGCCTGTGAATTACCTGATTGCTTAGAGGCTTTAGTCAATATTAATCCAAACCTAGATAAGTTAGGTGAGAAGGGGACATTGTTATTTGTAAGGTTTCTATCTACAGAAAGTGGGTATAATAAAATAATTAATGATTTAAGTAAGGATAAGATAGTAGAGGAAATAAAAAAATGGGATGGTTATTTTATATATAGGTATGTAAAGTTGGCGGAAGGAGATATATCAGATGCGCTTACTTTACATCAAAGAAATGAAGATGGGAGGTATGATAAAAGAGCAAGTTCTTTGAGGAATTTGAACAGAAGAGATGTCTTCTTGCCACCTCATTTGTATGGGCAGCTTAACCAACATGCAGATGGATTTGATCTTTTAATTTGCCATGGATCTGCAGAGAAAATGATAGAGGTGAGATTTATATCGAATATTTTTAACCAGAATTACTGAGAACATCTATAGAATTCGTCAAATATTGTTTTAGATAATATCTCTTTAATTGTGTCACATAAGTTAAACTTTGATATTTCAGATTGTTAAAAAAGCAAAATATGATTCTGATGATGATATCATTAAACTTAAAGGATCTATTTGGGCAGTTGGCCATATAGGAAGTTCCAGCAGAGGATATAACTACCTAAATTCATATGGCGTCATAGATAACATAATTCATTTGGCTACAAGATCTCCCGTCTATTCGATACGTGCTACTGCATTCTATGCTTTAGGACAATTGGCTACCATATCTTTAGGTGCTGATGATCTTAGCAGAAGAGGTTGGCTTTGCACGCGGCATAATAGACATGAATATTGGCCGATTATAAGAGAAGAATATCCTGACAATATTTGTATAAATCACAGTAGTATGTCCACCTCCGATGACATTGCGTCTTTGGACAACCCGTCTACATTTGATTTCGAAAATATAGATGAAGATGAGGTAGACCATGAAGAGAGTCTAGACTTTTTGAGGTCACCAATTTGTTCACCAGGTAGATAAAGTTTAGGAATTTAAAATAAAATTATTTTAAATATGAAACTAATGTTTTCTGTATGAATGCACTGATTTTTTGATATTAGGCAATCCAAATTCACGTGACAAAATCGGAATTCAATATGGCGTGGAGGGCAAACGAATTAATTCAATACGGCGTCTAGGCCGAGTGGATTTCAATTAATTCTCAATGTAAACATAACTGTTTGCTTCCGCGCCTTATTGTTTAAAAAATTTGACAGGTCGTTGGATTGCCTAATTGAAATTTGGGAGGTTAGAAGGTTTTATTCAACAGTTTATTCAGTATATGTTGCATTTATATATAGAACAGGGGTCAGGGAGTTCAGGATGTGTAAAAACTGTTTTAAATCAGGAAAAAGATTTTACCGTTAGATCCGGTCCGGTACGGTTAGATCATTATAAGTACTCTTTTAGACATAATAATTTGTCCCCCTTGCCTGCCCCTCAGAACACCACAAGCTTTGAGGTTGAGGCAATGTCTCTCAAAAAACATGTTTAGCCACTATCTCAGTTCTGAACAATCCTACAAGAAAACACATTTTTACGTAATATCAATATTTTTGGAGTTATAGGTATAAAAGTTATTTCTCTTAATTAATTAACATCTTTAAATGTAAAAAAGGCAGTCAGTAGCGACACGTCCATGTTACCATTGGTAACAGTTTTACAAGACACTAACCTAACCTAACCTAACCCTTTTTTAAAAAATATTTCAAATGAATTTCAGAATATAATATAGCTATGTTCGCGGTAGCGATTCCGAACTAATTCAGACATCAGATTCATGCACAGTTTGCAGTTGGGTGTTCGCGGTGCCGAGAAATGTAAGTTAGGGATTATAAATTCTGTGTTCGTGGAGCATAAGAATTTAATTCGGAACTTGTTCCGAATGTGCCCAATGCATCCCGGGACTCGAGCTAGCATTTTTAATCCGACGCATGCGTGTTGCAATTTGCAGTGTATTATGTCGAACTGGGTGCTGTGTGTGACCTGGGAATGTGAGGTTATATGATTTTGTTTATGACATTATTTTGTTTATGTTATGCAAGCCAACACATTTAGTGTAAATAATCCTCTTCATTTACTCCCTTTTCTATTTCATATGTTACCACGGTTGCTTTGTAGCTACCTATAATGCATATTGATAAATACTTTCTAAATTACGCCTGATCACTTTGATTCGTGTTATGACGATTTGGAGGAGGTCATTAGGGTTTTAAAAGTACCTAAACAAAATATTTCCAAGAAGTTGAGTCACTATTTCTAGTATAACTATCACATGAAACAAAATTTTATTTTAAAAACGCAGTTTGTGTATTCCAACTAACATCCCTTAGATTCCTAATTAAATAAAATCGCCACAGATCACTGAAAGCACTACTAAAATGCTAACTTTGTGGAATGACACAGAACACCAAGAGAACAGAATGGGAAACATGTTCATAAAACGTTCGCGGACTGTGAAAAATTTAGAGCTGAAGCAGAATATGACATGCGCATTTGAAATTCGGGATAAATTCTGTATAAATTCTGGATTTCTACCGCGAACATAGCTTATATATTATTGAAACTACATCGGGCATATAATTACCCTGTCTTGCCTTGTCACCACTATAAATTTCGCTACAAGTGCTTCTGTTGAAAGGAGCTTTTCTGCAATGAAGAGGATAAAGACGTACCAACGGAATTCTCAAGTTCAGGACAGAATGTCATCATTATCTTTAATTTCGATCGAAAAGACATTTTTAAGTGAACTAATGACCATCTTTTTATAATTCTGTTATAGATATTTTTGCTGATAAACTGAATCGTCGAATTGACTTAAAATACAAATAATGAACCATATTATATTACTTATGTCTAGGGCTCAAGAAGCCACAAATCATCCGAGTTGCGCGCTTTACAACATCTGATAATCAAGGCGCCTAATTTGAACTGTGATTTTGAATGAATTCTAGCGGGCACGGACAATGATTTTATGAAGTATATTTTTTTAGTTTTGGGGAGTGAATAAGTCGATAATTTGAATGCTGATAAAATAAACTTAAATACTTTTTGATTGTGATGGAAATTTCTCTACATACAGCAGATGTAGGTATATTAAATATGTATTAAATACACACGTTGTTTAGCTATTTTCAAATAAGATTCAGCTATTTGAAATAAAAAATCTACCCCTAAGGGTAGGAAAATAGCGGGATGATTGATTGTTCACCCACTGTAAAAAACATAGAATATAGATTAAAATGGAAATTTATTCACTACCAAGAAATAAATCGTGATACAGGGTGTGATTAATAAAATATATAGTTATACAGAGTGCTTCAGCTAACCCATTCAATAAAAGTTTTATGGACTTCCAATTAGAATTTATTTTTGAAAATAACAAATTGTTATACAGAGTGATTAATAAAATCGTTACACACAGGGTGCTTCAATTAACCGGTTCATTATGCTGGATAGTTCATTGTGCACATGGTACATTGCAGTTAATTCCTCATCCAACAGTGTACAAATAAAATAAAAAAAAACTAGGTTAGGATCACGATGTTAGGATGTAGAGATCGAAATCAGTGTAAACTCAAGAAAAAGATGCGCGCAGGTCGGATGATTTATGGCTTCTTTAGCCCTAGACATAAGTTATTATATTCAGTAGCTTTTTGTTCATTTAAAATAATAAAGTGTGAAAATGGGTGATATCTTCTTATCGTAACTTTGTAAAGTAGGTCTAGGTAGTAGGTCACTGGCGTACATAATAGTTGCTACGTTATGTTCAAAACAAGGTACTTGAAAGTGAAATAAGCAAATAAGTTGGCAATAAGTAAATTTTGATTCCGGCTCGTTGTGAAAGTCTATATTTTTATATTTCTATAGGGTAACCGCAAAATCATCTGAGGACAACTCTGCGCCTAGTGGATTACAACTCCCTCTATTATAGAAATGTTGTACAACATAATTTTGACAGATTTATTAGCTTCATAGGGCAGCCTTAACCTGTGGTAACACTTTTCGAAAAGTCACGCAGCGCTACTGAAAAAGGGGAATAATAAACCATAACGAATAATAAAATACCAGAAGGCGATTTTTTTGAGACATTTAATTACAAACAGAATAATAATAACACAGGCATTTTTTGACAGTGGGAAGAGGTTGTAATGACCGTATTGTACTTCAAAACAAGCGGCCTGAAAATTTAAAAAAAATGTTGACTAGTAAAATTGCAGAATATTTAAATATAAAAAAATATTTTTTAACTTTACCCATCTGTTAAGTGATTGGTACTCATTTAGATGGATTTGGCTCCTGCTTCGCTTTCTCCATAAGTAACTAATTGGTACTATAAACATCACCTGTCTTGTAACATAACAATTATTTCGTCGTTAATCGTAGTCTTTCATTCCATCAATATAATCAAATTCCATAACCATCATGACCAAAAAATTTAATAAACTGTAATTTTGGGATGTAACAGTCGAGTCAGTGGAGATTCAGAGTTTACTTCGACCCACATAAGATCCAACCTACCCATAATATGGGTAAATATTTATCAGTTGTGTTTGCTATTAGGTAGTAAATAATATTAGTTAGTTGGCCAAACCTAACTAGCTGTATATTTTTAAGAAAATCGGAAAGTAAGACAGTCAACACTGCCTGCTAACAAAAAGCCTCCACCTGTTTTACACCAAAGGTCGCATTCTGAATCAAAATCATTTGACATCAATAATGGATTTGAGGAAGATCACCATACTGCTTTGATGCCGTTACCCTTCGGGAGGCATAGAAATAGTTCAATGACCGAATCTACAACATCAGGAGTTAGTTCTTGTGATTCTCTACATAACAAACATGGAACTTGGTATGTTTTAGTTATTTTAGGTGTACACACGGGGAAAAAGTATTATTCTTCTAATTAAAAATATATTTTTTAGTGTTAATTATTTGATGACATTAAGCCCCATTCCAAGTTCATCTAGTTTAAGTACACTGCAACTTCCTCCGGGTCATATTAAAAGAATGTCACATAGAATTTCATCAAACAGTAAGTATTCCTAAACTACTATATTTACAATAATGATTGCCTATCTGCGTTCTTTTCGTGTCCTAAATTTTCTGTTACAATATTAAACAGTAACAAATTGGAAATTCATCCAAAACAAAATTATTCGTAAAAAAGTATCGAGGTTTTAAGGTTTTTAGTTGATACAGTTTTCAATTTTATTAGAACTAAAAGAAGAGACGTTATAATTTAATTATACACAATTTTTTTTCAAGGTGCTACAATCTCAGATATTTCTTCGTCTTCATTAACGGGAAGCGTTTCAAATGAGCTTAGTATACAGAATCTTGTTGGATATAATACCTTGCGATTATTAAGGAGATCAGAAGGGTTAAGTCTTGATAGTCCAAATTATGATGATGACTATTTATTCAAACCAGCCCCGCACATGGTGTAAGTCATACATACTGGATTAAAATCATTGCATATTCCAAGAGTACTCTATTTCTTGCAGTGTGCCATCATTAATAGATGACTTCAGAGTAATGGATACCAGTTTCAAGTCAGTATTTAGTGTACAAAATTTTGAAGTTGACACATCAGTCACACATGATGACAAACGATACATGGGGATCTGCTTACCAAAATCGATTCTTGAATTATTTCCAAGCTCCGAACATTCATTAAGGTGGCCAAATATTTATCCAGACAAACAATTTCATGAAATTCCTTCGACCAGTGACAATAACCAATCGCCAAATGCAAACAACTCAAGATTCTTAAAGCATTCTCGACAATCTTGTTTCTGTTGCTGTCAACTAGATAAATTTGAGGACTTTAAAAGGGATTATACTAATGGTAAGTAGAAAATATTAACATGGTGCATGTACAACAGAAATAATAAAATGTTATAAACACTGATGAAACAATAAATTTGAGGTCCCTCGCCTGTTCAGTTAAGTATAGTGTTTCCAATGTTAGTTTAAAGCAATATAAATAACATTTTTACACAGATCATATAAATTCGATCATATAAATATAAATTTCATCAAAATTTAGGAAAAATAAAAAATTTTCCAAGGGGTATTCGATATTCCGAAAAAATATTTAAAAACACGCTCAGGAGCTAAGGTTAGTAAACTTTAAAACTCCCGGCTGACAGGCGATCTATTTTACTATTCATTCACGTACGTGCTCTAATATAAGGGCACGATACAGTGCAAAGAGTTCGCAGATTCTCGGCGCACTTACATACTGTGAGTGGTGGATATTTATAGTCATAGCGTGTTTTTGGTCTTGGTTGTTGGTTATGTCACATTGTGTTGACGACGGGGTTCAACGGGTCAGATTACAGACGGATAAACAAATAATTAATTTTTTGCGTGAAAACAGTAAACATGAATTCTGTTCAAAATTTACTGAAGTATCCACAGTTCCTGGATCCGCCGTTGAGCGTGCACCACCACAGTTTTGTACACGCACCACCGCTGGGTTAAAATATTGGGGATTGTGATAGAAAGCTAAAATTTGGTAACAGATGTTCTTTCATGTAGTAGTACTGATATTATAAGATTATAATCCAAGATGGCCGAAGAAGTAAATACGAAACAAAGTGAAAGTAAGCAACAAAATATTTATTACAATAGGAATATTCCTTCATAATGGAAATATGTGTAAGTAAACTGTGTATACATATGAAAAAAGGAACATTAGCGAGGCTGTAATAACAAGAGGAGGTTATTAATCATGTTGTTATTTCATTTTAGTTTTCTGTTTTAGGTTTATGTTTTTATTTCTATAGAATTCATTTAAGTTACTAGGTGTTTCACATCCTTAAGAATTTATATACCTAATATGGCACATGCAGTTATTAAAAATTTAATAAACTTCATACATTATTTCAACAAAATTTTTAGAGATTTTTTTACTTCAAAAACAGTAGTTTACTAACACCTCCATATTTCTTAAAATACCCAGTATTTTTAGAATATTAAAAAAAAACAAATCAAAAACGGAAATGAGCCCATGAATTAGGCTACAAAAGGAAAGAACTCCCATCATTCTCGTTCTATTAGTACAGCCTATGTAGGCATTTAAAATTTACAAAAAAACATATTTCTACTAAATTCGCTGTATCTCTTAAAATAAATAAACTGGAGACATACACAACATATATTGACAACATGAGAAATGTAAACATAATACATAACATACAATTTGAATGTTAAAATCATGACGACTAGAGACACGAGACTGAGCATGTAAACCATCCCATCAATGGGACGTTTTCCGTTGGAAAAATGGCAGCTTTGTGTGGGTGGCCATAAGTACACTGAAAGTGAATTCAATTGAAAGATAACCAAATTCTGTCAGTTTCGAAACGGTGCAAGGCTACAGTGTGTTATGGCGTACAGATCTAGTCAAAAGGAATTGATCTGTTGAACGATATTATTCTCGCTAGAGTTATGATGTACAAAATCATACTCTCTCTTTTTCGTACAACAGCTTACAACAACGTTAGTCTCATATATCAACAGTCACATATAATGGACTTCTTTTTGTTGTCTCTCTCGTTTTATTATTTTTTAACGAAGAACACTTGAACAGTGTTAGTTGTAGATTATGAATAATTTAGTGACATAACCGCTAACTTTAAAAATTTGAATTTTATTTTGTTATATAGTGTCATAATTTATAATCTGCATTGTCTTTTCAGAAACTGCCATTATAGAAGTCTTGAAAAATGTAGAAAAGTTAGCAAATCCAGTTTGGAATAAGCAAGTAAAATCCCATCTTCTGCATTATAAACAAAGGGAGCCACAAGTCTTTAAGGATATTTGCATTTATTCTGAAGTGTGTAAAATGATTTCAGAATGTGCTTACCGATTGCCAGCAAGACGTTTACTACATGAACTTTTTCTTGATGTTATTTATAGTCGCTTGAATGAAGTACCAAAAAAATGTTTAGAGATCAGAGATAAAACTGATCTAAAAAAAAGTGTAAGTGTTGAGTCCCCCCCGAGTGATCGGGAAAGAAAAAGTTTTTCTAGTGATATCTCTAGCCCCACAGAATCGTTAAAGACATTGGATTCTCTAAAATTAATTTTTAATGAAAATAAATTTCCTATACGAAAAAATACTAATTAATAATTTACAAATATACTATGTAATTTTCATGGCAGCCTATCAAAGGAAGAAACTGAAATTAACATTTCAGTTAAACTGATAAGTAATGCTATTAAATAGTTTTCTTCTCTGCCATGATTTATTTTACTGTAATACAGTGGCAGTTCGCAATTTCAAATATTCAAGATTATAATGCCTTTATACAGTTAATATAATCAACTTGACTGTACTTTATAAAACCTTTGTAATATTTAATTCAGAAATTAAAAGTTTTTATTTGTAAATAAAAATATACTGACTTTGTTAAAATATTTTATTTCGTTAGTTTACAAATAAAAAATACATAGGTAAGTATATTGATAACATTGTTTTATTATACTAGTTAGTCAACCTCTGTATTAACATTGTATATGAACAAATAATTCTGGATTCATTGTTTATTTGTAAAAGCAAAACAGAAGTGGATACTATGGACAAAATGGACAAAAATTTGACGTAAAGGTCTGCTGCATATATCTGATGGGCTAAAAGGAGAAGGGAATGGTATATTAACACTTGGCACATGGAATATAGCAAACAGACGTGTGCATCACCTGAGGTTATGTGAAAATCGGAGACCTAAAGTTATTATTAAATTCTTCTAATCTACACTGTTTTATTAGATGTGACCGCCATGGAGAAGCAACATAACGGTCTGACCAAAAGTGCCTAAAATTCTCCATAAGGTTAACTAATTGGTGTAGTTATACAATGCTTAATAACAATAAATAACACATTTTAAAGGCAAACAGACTTATACAAATAAATATACATCAATATAAAACACAAAACATTTCGTTTTTTGTACATAACATGCTTTAAATAGTAATTTGCATATATAAAGTGGGCAAAGCAGGACAAAAATGTGTAGTTACAGTGAAATATTAAATCTGGAATATATTAAATAATAATCTTGTTGTAGTCCATTGGTCAGGGAATAAAAATAGGCCTTACCTGGTTACCTAGAATTAACTCGGGAAGTTTTGAAACTTTGCCAAAATGTAGGTTTAGGTATCTAGAACTGAAATCCACATTTTGCACAAACCGGAGCCTGCCGTCGGCGCCGCCATATTGCCAATATGGCCGCTACTTTTTTTCAAATCTCAAAAACTTAATTTTTAGAAAAAATGTGTATAAAGCAAAAGTGAAGAGAAGGAGATTTCCTATAAGAAATGTTCAAAAAAGGCACAAGAGCAGATTAAATAAGAACATATTTCATTAACTACAAACAGACAGATGAGGAACTTCAACAGCATCTGCCGCATGATTTAGCTCCTTGTTTTTTGAAGACTGAATGCGAAAAACTGCTAAGTCTCTACTGTAGAAAGCTTTTTTGCCAGTTGGCATGACTTCCAATGACTTTGGAACCAATAAAACTTCATAACTGACAGTGGACACCTGCTGCATCGAGTCGTTTCGAACCAAAACGAAACATTTGGTTTGATTTCTACCAGTTATAAAAATTATGTAAAAAAATTCCTTCAATCAAATGCAGTCATTGTTTTCAATGGCTATCCCACAAGTGCACAAGAAAAAAGCACGAAAAGTGCAAAGTGACATTTACAGCAGATGCAAAAAAAATTTACAGCAGATTATTTATTTGACGAATTTATTAGGTAACGGTTTACATTAACAGTTTCACAGACAAATTTCTTATCAAACAACATAAACAAAGGTTGCATTATATCCATTTTCAAACAGAAATTGGAAGATTGTCATCTTGATATGAATACGCAATTATAGTCTGTACAATCCAATGATTTATAGGAAAGGGACATTGACTCCGAAATAAAAAAACTACAATACATGCGTACCGTGTACCCCTCTTGGGTGGTGTGGACAAGTACCTACATTATTGTCATTAAAATTTTTAATAATTAACATTATAAATTATTAATTAATGATTTTGCATTTTAATTCTTTAGATTAAAAATATGCCCTCGGATAAGCCACTGTTTTATGATAAAATTATACAGAGCTTAAAATAAATTGCTATCGGCATTTCTAAGTCATATTATATTAATTTCGAAAAATCTTTGGCAGAACGTCTCTAGATGAAACTAACCCAACATTTTCAAATTTACAAAGACTTTTGTGCGTAAACCAATAGTTAACTTTACATAAAATATGCTAAGAACATTTTGTATAGGAAATGTTCTATTCTTCATTTTTCCTGTCTACATATTTTTTGCAAAAACAATCAGGTTTTGAGATATTTGAAAAAAACTATTTTTGGCGGCCATGTTGGCAATGTGGCGCCGCCGGCGACAGGTCCCGGTTTGTGTAAAATGTGGATTTTAGTTCTAGATTCCGAAATCTACAAACCTGCAGTTTCAAAACTTCCCAAATTAATTCCAGGTAAAACTACCTGACCGATGGAGTATTATTTCCAAAATTTGTTTAAAATAAGGTTTTTTTAGGCATATTGAGAAATGTCAACAGTAAGTGTCAACAGGGGAAAGTTAAAATATCATTGAAATTCAGAATACTGTGTAAAGATTAAAGTTTCCTAGGGGACAATTATTGTCAATTTGAATTACTTTGCTATCAAATATTTATATTAGAGTATTCATCTTATTAAAGATAGGCAGAAAAAAACCATAATTTTCCTGTAGACACCCTTAGCATCTGGCTATCCCGGTGATTATAAACAATTATGTGATAACACTGGGTAGAAACCCTAACCAAGCTTTATTAAATTTCTATGTTTCAATTAAAGCCAATATCAGCAATATATATTATATATACCAAATATAATGTAATAACTGGTCCCTTTAGACATATTCATAAATAATAATTTTTATCTGTGAAGTTAAAAATCTAACAAAAATGTATTTAGACTTTTCTACTTGCTGAAAACTGGGCACTAGGTACACATTTTGCGTTCTACCCTGTACCTACATGTAGTTTTATGGTCAGTAACGTTGTGCTCAACATTCTCCATTTCTGGGTAACTTGACCAAAACAGTATGTAAAAACTAATCAGCTTTCCACTAACATCGAAACAATACCGCACTCTACGTGCATTTCCCTGATGAAGTTAGTATATCATCAGCAGATTATTAAAACTGTTTTCATTTAAAACTGATCAGTTTTAATAATCCCCGATGATGCTAACTTTGTAAGCAAAACGTGTGTTGAATGCAATGTTGTGTTTTGGTTAAAGTTCTAGACTCCTCATCACAACTATATTAAAATGTATTTTAACATCTAAATTTGAAACAACACACTCAATTTGTATAGTTCGAAGTATAGATTAGATACATTGTGTATCAAGGGCGGAAAAAAGACTATTTCAACGAGTGTACTTCTACAAGTTCACTTCGAGCTCGAGATGAAATAGTCTTCCACCTGTGGTGCACAGAGTACATTTGCGCATCATTATCAAACACATAAAATGTTTCCAGAAGTTAGTTTGATGTTCCACATACTGTCAATTGTCAAATTTAAAACATTTCGATTCAGTAGGCTGGGCCGGAATGATTTGTTCGCTTGGTAGTGAAATCTGCATGCGCGGCAGTTACCGGGATATATAATATCGTAGGCACCCACGATATTACTAGCCAGCATATAACTTCCTTGTAAAAAAATTTATCAATTTAAAATTTTGGTATGTTGTATGGTTAACAATGGCCCATGGTTTGATTGCTTCAATATCTGACTGTCATTTCCGATTTAACTGGAAACAGTATAAACTTTGTTATTATTAATGGAACACCCTATATATTATTAGAAATTTAGATTGCCCAGAAAATTCTAGATCCAAAACATGGAGAAAACTCTATATCTATCTTTGACAGTTTTCGAGAAAATGGCGGTTGAAAATGTCATATCAATGATAAATTACTTCATTTTGACATAAAACAAATGAATGTAGGAACAAATCTGATACGGTAATTTAAATTTTTTGGGGAGTAAAATTTGATAAAATCATAAAAATTTCATTTCCGGCTGTACCGGAAGTACTACGAAAAGTGATTTTCAGGCTCAAATTACTTCGATATTTTTAATGGAACACCCTGTATTGAATCTTAAATTTATATTCTACTAACCTTTCTGGATATTTTTTGTAACTAGTGTCCCCAGTCTAAACCTAATAGGTTATGAGATATCGGCGACTGAATGTTTGCGAATGCAGATTTGTGACATATTTATAGTACAGGTGAACATTCAGGCGCCTATATCTCATAAACATTTAAGTTTAAACAGGGGACTCCAGAAACAAAAAATATTGAGAAAAAAATAGTAGAATGTAAATTTAATGTTCAATACAGGGCGTTCCATTAAAACTATCCAAGTAATTTGAGTCTTAAAATCATTTTTCGTAGTACTTCCGGTTCAGCCGGATATAAAATATTTATGGCTTTATCAAATTTTACTCACCAAAAAACTTCAATAGCCTTAACAGATTTGTTCCTGCATTCATTTGTTTTATGTGAAAATGAAATAATTTGTGATTGATAGAACATATTCAACCGCCATTTTCTCGAAAACTATCAAAGATAGATATAGGGTATGCAACATGTTTTGAACCTAGAATTTGCTGTGCAATGTAAATTTCGAATAACATACTGGGTATTCCATTAAAAATAACAAAGTTTATACTGTTTCCAGTTAAACCGGAAATGAAAATCAGGTCGTGAAGCAGTCAAACTGTGCACCGTAGCCAACCATACAATTTTCCAAAATTTGAAATCGATATCTTGTTTCACAAGGAAGTAATAGGCTGGCTAGTAATATCGTAGGCACCCGGTATATATATGCCCGCTCTATATATGAATGAAAAAGTCGCGTTTTAAGGTAGTGCAAAGGAGACGTATTTTATACTATTTCAGGTAGTTAGGAAATGTTTTTACAGTGTGTATTTTCTTCCGTGTTGTCAAAATTGTGTGTACTAAAATTTGCCAAGTTTTTGCAAGTAGAAAACGCCATGAGGAAATCTGTGTCATATTTGAACTAATACAAATATGTTTTTTTTTACAGCTGCCTTAAATAGTTATGTAACCTATATGTAACAGTAATTAAGTATGATTTAACAGTATTTTGATACAAAAAATATAGCTCAAGAACAAAAGTCATACCGTCAAATGGGGTAAAGTGGATCAATAGGTGATTTTTATGGTTATACCACTGGAAAGCGCTTCACAAACAGCTGTTTCTACCATAATAATAAAATAGGGTTATGTTACAAATCTGTGCCGGTGATTTTCTATGATAAAAATGATAAGTTTCTTATATAGTAGAGGCCAAATTTAAATAGGATTCATTCTATTTTGACTAATTATGAAATCAATTGATTGCATACAAGAAGTTATGTGTTTTTTCGTTGATTCCTAGTAATTAATGATTCACCATGTATACATGCACTGTTTAGTTCGAACTGCCTAAGTTTGAACTAACATACGTCAAATTAGGTCCCTTTTACTTGTCTGTATACATGACACGTTATTACCAACTGAAGATAACCATCAACTTTTGCTTTTGTGCCTGTTGTATTGTAACATCTCTCACCTAAAAGTTGGCAACGTCCAATTTAGGTCGAATTAAAAGCGAGCTAAAAGTTTACATGATTTTTGGATCCGGGTTAAAATTGATAGCGCACATATTTAGCTCGTGCTTACAAAGACCGAGCCAACAAAATTAGTTCCAACTAGCAACGGTATACATGACCAGACTTACTAGTTTGGACTAAACGGTACATGTATATGTGGTAATTGATGGTATGAAACAATATAGCTAAGAAAAACGTTAGTTACTCAACAAAATACGCAAAAAACACGAAAATTTTATCCCCTTTACCCCATTTGACTGTATCTACTATTTCAAACTAGTAAGTTGCAATGTTTATATGATAGAAAATTGTCAACTATAAGCTATTTTCTTTTGCTTCATAAATTTGAATTACAATTGGAAACATTCACACCATGATTAGGAAATCGGTTTCAAAATGGACGATGTAGAAATTGCGCAAAAGAACAGCTTTGCGAATCTTGCCACTTTTAATTGATGGTTTAACATAATTAAAATTTTTAAACTTAACAAATGTTATTTAATATGAACAAAATAGTATTGGTATGTATCAAGCAACATATGAGGTCTGTTCCAAAGGTATCCGACCTTCCTTCATATCTTCGCGCCTGACAATTTTAGCACTCTCTGCCAGGTGCCAGGTGAACTGTAAAGCTTCACTCCCTAGATGCCACAGTTTTCGTCAGGACGCCTTAGTTTACGTACAGCATGCGTTTGTTTACAAAGTGTTTTTACATTTGTCGCATTTTGCTATTGTTAAAAATGACGGAGATCAGAGCTACGATTTGTGTTAAATTTTGCTTAAAACTCGAAAAGAGTGATGCGGAGACCATCGAAATAATGAAGATGGCATTTGGAGCGAATGTATGAGCAAAACACAAATAAAAGACTGGTATAAGCGACTCAAAGATGGCCACACATCTGTTGATGGTAACTCCCGCTCTGGGTGGCCTTCGATGAGAAAAACAGCGGATAATATCGAATATGTGCAACTTGTGATCAATGAAGATCGTCGATTGACTGTGTGAGAAGTAGAATGTGATCTTGGAATACTGAAAACTAGTGGTTGGAAGATTTTAACTGAAAATTTGCAAATGGTTCACGTGTGTGCGAAATTAATTCCGAAATTGCTAATGGTGGAGCAGAAAAAACTTCGCCTTGAAATTGCTCACAATATATGAAGGAAGGTCGGATACTTTTGGGACAGACCTCGTATATGTGCAACAGCAAAACTATTTGTGTCCATATCTGTTTGCATATTTGTCAAAAAGCTCTTGTGCAAATATCCCTACAAATAATAACATCTTTATTTTGACCATTTTTTTTACATCTTCACCTAAATCACCTGCATAAGTGCCCCTGAAATCCACTTCTGTTATATCAAAATGTGAAATATTTCATGATTAACCCCCCATGTTCAATAATCTCAGGTTTATATCAGCTTGAAAAATTTTAAACTATGAGGTTATGTTTCTAATTTAATAAATATGAAAGTGCATGATGTGAACATAAAAAACACGATCCATAACGGATGGCAGATTCCAATCATAATCCATACATTTAGAGTGGGGATGAAGCCAATATTAAAAGAACAGCGAACAAGTCTTAATGCGACATTGCTCACTCAGATAACAAATTTGCCAGCAAAACAAAATAGCTATTGTAATTCACAAATTGATCACATTTCACCTATTGTTAACTACATAATAATAATTATAATACATGATCATTATATATTTATAGTACGTTTCAAATATTTATTACTTTACATAGTTCCTATTTAGTTTTCTTTTATGAAATCTCACACATCTGTTCCCGTGGCCATGAACAGTAGGTATATCACAAATGTTTGTGTATAGCTTGCTTAACCTATGCACCATATTAGAAAAATTAGGACCAATTGCTTAAGTAATATAACTACCCATTATTTTAATAGAAGATATTGGTGAATTAATGATGAATTGTTTTTTTATTTTATATTAACACTTTACAAATGTCTCATTTAATTACCCAAATATCATAACTACTTAGTTAACTATCTTACCGAGATAAAATTCCGATACAAAAACATCTTCACTCTTTCCCTCAACCTGCCTCATATGCCCATTACTTAATTTTTGCGTAATATCTTCTAAATCATCTTCCAAATTTTCATGTTCATCCTTTTCACTAACAGCGCTACTAGTAGCATTACTAACAGAATTGACACTGGAAACATCAAACTTCTCTAACTCGGAATTAATATCAAGAGATAGATAATGATTTGAATTATTATTTCCAGGTGCTTCTTCAAATGAGGGGTTAAGTTCCGCCCCAACTCCAGGTTCCCTAGGACGTTTTAATAATTCGTCATCTCTTTTAATTCCCTGCCTCTTTAAATGAATTTCATTTGATATTTGTTCTAAAGCTTTTAAGGTTTGAGAATAAAAGCTTTTAGTGTTGTTAATATCCTTTTTAATTGATTCTATCCGATTTTTCTGAGTATTCAGTTGTTCCTGGCAGATGGTTTTTTCATCAAAGTACGGTCGTGATTTAACTATAGGCTTTTGGAGTTTTTCCTCGAGCTGTTTTAAATTCTCATCTAATTCCCTACATATCATTGCTCTTTTCTGATGTTCCCTTTCACTTTCTGCTTTTTGGTTCTCAGCTTCCATCACCTAATGAATGGATATAATTATTAAAATTTATTTATTATTATTTATTATTAAAATTTATAATACATGTCATGCATTATAAAATAAAATTTATTAATAGAAGGTAAACTGCTGTAAGGAGAGAAAAACCGTCCAAACATAGATGAAAGAGTGACGAAAGAGAAGTATTTTGCATAAGTTGGCAAGGAATCAGAGCCGGCTCGTGGGGTGTAGGAAGTGAAGCGGCAATTCACCCTTATTTTCACAATTTATAATAAAAATTTTAAGTATGTAGGTATCTATTTCTTCATATAACTGCAACTGTAAAAATATTGCGCGCCGTTTTGTCCAACTGGGTTGGTGGGAGACCACAGTTTAAATGGAAGTGACAGGATAATAGACTGGTTGTTGACGCCCTCAGCATTAATTTTGTTATACCTATATGTATATATTTATGTAATGCATACATCTCTTTAGCTATTATGAATCATTATTTCGATTTTTTTTCATTTTGTTTATATAAAAATATAATATAAATAAAGCGAGTAAAAGGGGGACACTTCGCCGCACCACTAAAAAGAAGGGGAATCGCCCGGACAAGACAGTGCTAATTGAACCGCAACGTGACTTGTGTCTTTCGCCGCATATTACAGATACAATTAATTATACAATTTGCGAGTGCCAAGAATTAAGGACATTTTGGCAACAAATTGGTGAGTGAAGTGCTTACACATTTTATTAATTTTGTATCTACCCTTTTTATTTATTATTCATTTAAAATTCTATACAGTTCCACTAAACCGCTACCCAACACTGGTACTATACAATGCATCAAATTATATGGTGGCCAAGGTAACAGTTGCCCGCGTATCCCATCGCCTATAAAATATATACAATATACATCCATTTGACAAGACAAGCAAGTGAACCGGGCTCGTTTTCGGTTCTCCACAATCTCCACTCAAGTCTACCACCTACTTTGAGCATGTGTTGTCGGAGGGCTACGTTTCTTGCTGTGTAAAATAAGTCAATAATGTTTCCTTTAAATTACATCGTATGTATTTACTTGAAATGCCTTTTTCAAGATTTAAAGATGAGGACAAAAAAGATATTTAGTGACCTATGACCTATGCCGATTTTAATTTTAAATAAAACTGTTAATATTTATAAAACAGGCCAACAGGACAACAAAATTATTTACAAGAGTCTTATTTACAAACATAATTTTGTTGGTCATGTCTTCTCATTAGTAACAAACAGTTTGTATGGAATAAAATTGGTTTTGACGATTTTTTAAATGTTGCTCTCCACAAACAATAATGATCTTCGGACAGGAGCTATATAAAATCACTACGAAAAGATTTAAGCCATATTTTCTGGAGTCTTAAAAACAATACAAAATGAAATTGTGCTATGTATTTCTGATTACATTAAGGAAACTATATCAAAAGAATACGATGACATTTTTTTTTCGGTTCAAGTGGATGATTCGAGAGACTTTGTGCAAAAATCACAAAGCTCTATTATTCTGAGATACATATATGTTAATTTTACTGCAGCTGAAACATTATTTAACTTCGTCCACCTTGCGTTGGAATGATATAATTATAAATCAAAATTGATCGCTCACTGTTATGACATTTAAATGGTTTGCAGGCAAAAATTACAGAAGTGGCTGGAGCCACTTCAAGCAGTGCTTGTTCATTGTTTAGCTCATCCCTTAAATTTAGTTTTGCAACACAGTTTAGAAAAATCCATATTCCGTATATTTTTTGCAAATGTAAGCAGACTTGCATTATTTTTCCACTATTCGAACTTATGTAGCCGATTCAGTGATTTTTGCAAAAAATATTTCACCTATTCCAAAACCTAAGAGCCGCTACTGCAAAGAATATTGCTTAGTTTCAATTACACTCGGAAGTGTTTTTTTATTATCAAGTAAGTAACATATTCTACAGTACAAACTACAAATATGCGGACAAAGGTATTGATATGAGCAATTAATTCACTTTTGTTCGCTCTAGGCAGGTGGTTATAAATATATATTTTGAAAAGTTGCACCGCTCCTTCTTGTTTTGTTTAGCAAATTTCAAGTAACCGTATACGAGCCCTAAACTTGGACAAACTAAAACACATGCATAATTCAGGTATTTAATGTAATACTGTGTAATGAGCTTATTAACAATAAATAGGGTCTGAATCAGCAACACAAAATACTTATTATCTCATCACTAATTAATAAGAAAAATGTTCACTTTGTGTGGCAACTAAATATTGGGACATACAAGTACGAATTTTTATTTCTAAAATGGAGAAATACCATGCATCCTTTATCCAAATCAAAATCGATTTCTCATACTAAAACACGATCTATCTCAGGTTAACAAACACGTACTTATGTACAACAACATGTAAAACAATAGTGAACTTATTTACTAATGTATTTTTCAAAAATTAACTGATCGGACGCTAGTGTTTCTATTAATAAATAAAATGTATGTTTTACCCTCATTGTGGCATGGTTAAGCATTTCTTGCCAGGCATTATCAAACTGCCACTCGTGCTGATGTGTTAAAAAGCGTTGTTCAGCCACTGCTACCGTTTCCTTGGCTGCCGCATGAAATCCTAAAAACAATAAACTGTTACAATGTGATATTTGAAGTTTCTGAAAATCTCAGTTAAATGTTCGACCACTGTCTTGGGCAAAGTCTGTATTACGGAGCATTGTATACACTCAGCAATTAAAACATCGTGAATAGTTGACCTTAATCAAGACGTCCGAATTGGCATAAAATATTGGTTATAACTAAATACTTACCATGAGCTTTTTTATATAAAGAAGCTGCCTCTTGACACTCTCGCTGAGCTTGTTTAGCTTCCTCTAATAATTCATAATAAGGTCTAGCTTTCTCAATGCAGCTGCCTAGTTTCTTTGAAAATAACTTGAGCCTTTGTGTAGATTCACTGAGGAGCATACGAAATGTAGTATTTGCCTCCTGAAATAACATTCGATAATAGTAGGAAATTACATTACTGCAGAACGCTTACATCATATTCAATCTCAAGTTTGTTTATTTCATCTGTAGTGGTATTTAATTTTTCTAATTCAATCTGTATTCTAGGATCCAAATCTGTATTCTCTTCAGTAGCATCATTCATTTTCGTTAAACAAAGGTTTTTAACTATTAAAATACTCTTCACGGAATACTAGCACAGGTACAGTTTTAATCATATTATATCTTTGTATGTGACAACTGTCCCATGAAAACTCATGACCTATTTAAAAACACCTGAAATCTGATTTCCTGTAAATATTGTTTAACTAATTATAAATTATTTGTTCATATTACTTACATGTTATAACGATTTTATTTATTAACACGTTATAGAATTTGTAATTCTATTAGTGTAAAATGACGTACGTGTGACATTTAATTTGCATTTTCAATGAGAATAATAATTAATGTAAATAAACAAAGTTCACACACTTTCTAAACGAATATCTTGATACTATGAAATATAAAATAACCACTTGTTGGCGTATACGTTAAACAAAACACTTTATTTTAAAAAATGTTTGAATAATAGGAAACGTATACAAACATTACATCTAATCCTAACATTCCTAACCTAAATTTAAATCATTTGACGACCGACATCAGACACACAGAACATCACAGGGTTGACCATCAAAATCAAACCAAAGCCTTTCCCTGAGATGTGAGCATCGTTCGCTGATTATTAGGTCTGTAGTGTTTTGTGGGTCTGTCATAGGCACACAAGAAAAGTGGACTATAAATTAGAAGGTGACAAGGCTAATCAAATTACAATTTCATTTGGTTCACTTCAAGAGTTTACATATTTATCTGTGCTTGATTGGGTGGACATAAGTGACAGGCATGTAGATACGTGTGATCTGTCGGTAAATGGTAGATCAATATCTGTAAAGTGTTTTGTGGATACCTGAATGTTTTGTGAGTGACAGACAGTGACACTTCCGTAAATAAATATAAAATATTAATCTATGGTGACGATGACGATTGAGCTAGTGACAGTTTATAAGAAAACAAACAACAATAATAAACGTCAGAATTCAGAACAAATATCTTTCATGTGAGTAATAAGGAGAAGGTTGTCGCTGTCTCTGTAATAAAGAATAAAAGGCTCAAAATCAACAATATTTGAATTCCCCTTTGTGTGATCTGAATTTGTTTGACAATGGAAAAACGCTCAGTAAAGTCTAGAAGAAAATTTATCAGCCCAGTTTTTCACTTACAAACGAAAGATGAAAATGATAAATATATAACTAAAGAAGTCCTTAAAAATGTACGGAGAACAGGACAACTTAGTTTATCTGGAAGACATTTGTCTGCTGGTAATTTATTAACTCACCCATTTTTTGATAACTCCTCTATTCTTGTTGATATTTTTATAATAATTATTGTAGTACCAGAGAAAATGTTTGCCATGTATGAACTAACCCCTGAGAATGCTGTAAACGTAGACTTCAGTCGAACATCTAAAGATGACGATGAAGTATGGTGGAATATGAAACCTTTAACTCATTTAGATTTAAGCTCAAATGTTTTAACAAGTTTGCCCGAACAAATTGGCATGTTCCAAGATTTAACCACTTTAAATGTAAGAATATTAAAAATATGTAGAAATTCAACAGATAGTATTTTAATTTTAAAATATTTCGTTTTAGTTACAAGATAATAATTTAACGAGCTTACCATCAGAAATAGGTAACTTAACCAAATTAACAAAATTCTGTATTAATCATAATAAAATTAACAATCTGCCAAAAGAATTCTTAAAATTAACGGAACTTAAGAATCTGACAATAAATAATAACAATTTAGAATGTCTACCAAAAATTGTAGCAGATCTGGTTATGTTGGAGAATTTGGTAAAGTATTTTATTTAGTTTACTTATAGCATGTGGCAATTGGTACTGGTGGTTTTGTGTATCTGTAATATCCTATTATATATACCTAATATATTAATATATGATCAATTCAACCAATGTCAAACAGTAGTGTACCTATAAATGTAGAAATAAACAAAAAGTTGGAATTGGAAATAATTAGAGCACTAGCGGTTGTCACAATTGTCGGAAATCAGGTGGTGGACGAGCTGCTTTGTTAGTTTTGATGGAAAATAATCTTATTTTAATATTTTACACCTTTGTTAATACTACACGCTAGTAAGCTCTCATATTCAAACTTGCGCCGTTTTCTAGTTAAAAATGCTACAAAATACGGTAAACTTTAATAATGTGACATTTTTGTTATACCTACCACACCCTATTATCTGATTTTGACAAGCAAGTGTAATGTCACTGCTAGTGACCTATGGACATTCTCAATGTTTCAGGTTTTTATAATATGTAAAGAGTGAAGGAACCAAAAAGAAGTGCAAGCTAGTGTTAAATATTATATGCTATGGCCGCACTAGAATACAAGGGGCGTTGCATTCATATTTCTGTGGAAAACGATAAATAAACAGCTTGAATCAGTTCACTATCTGGTTTCTTTTCAATGTTCTCTGCTCCCTGACTGCAGTCCTAATGGCATTAAAGTCCCAAGCCTGGTAATTTATCAGTTTCCATGGTAATAGGCAAAACATGACCACAGCATCGCCTGCATTTAGTGCCGTTAAGGCGGGATACGTAGTTTAACAATGGCTTGCGCCTCTTTCTAGTTCCTTCACTGAATAATAAAAACTAATAAAGGTCAAAACAAAGTCATTTTGATAAGCATGATAAAAATACTAGGTATATAAGTTTCTTTCCATCAATAATTATTCTCACTTAGCATGTTTAAAACCACCCATATATATTGCCATATTATTGTACTTAAAAATATAACATAATATTATATAGTAGTATTGTATATTTTGTAGTAGAGTAGATACAAAAACTGCTAGTTAACTAATGCTTGGGTTGATGGTCATTTAACTTTCACTCAATACGGCTGAATAGGTTATTGGTTTTCACTCTTATATTATAATAGATACTGTTGTAACTTTTTGTTGTGAAGGCCTCTTCATTTTAGCGTGGAGATATCTATATTACCATGTGATAGTTGTAATTTTTTTTAGGATGTGTCGTATAATGTTATACCTAAATTACCGTCTGGTATTGGATTCCTAGTACGGCTAGTAGATTTAAATGTTGCCTACAATAGACTAACAGAGTTACCACCAGACATTGTAAACCTGAGAAGTATATTAGTTTAATATTACATTCTTAATTGCCGGTAATTTAAATATAATTATTATAGGTTTATTAAGTCTGGATGTTAGCCATAACAGTATTAAACATTTACCCAGCATGGGAGAATTACGTAAATTGCAGCTCTTATATGCTCAGCATAATGATATAGAGGAAATTCCAGAGTTGCAAGGATGTGAGCAAATTCAAGAAATCTATTTGGGAAACAATTTCATCAAAGTAGGGACAAGTATTTTTTTAACAGTAACTTTCATCTTATTTTAAATTTTCTCATAGTAGCACAACGGCAATTAACAATCTGTTATAATTAACAGATTGGAATCACATAGGAAATAATTTGAAAAACTGATTTTTAGGAAGTGCCTTTGGAATTTTGTGAAAATATGGTTCATTTGAAAATTCTCGAATTACGAGACAACCAAATAGAAGATATACCAACTGAAATTATGAATCTAGCGCATCTTACAAAGTTTGATTTGACAAATAATAGCATAACAGAGTAAGTTTGAATCATAAAATTTTGATTCAACACTACTAATGATGTTCAACAATTATGCTCCTTTTTAAGATTTCAAATATCAGAGTTATGGAATTACTGTCATCGCCGAGCCATTATTGTTTAGTGTTGGGCATTTTCAAATTTTCCCCGTATCATATGCAATAAATAAGGATAAGAGATTATATGATATTAAGCCCTTTTGCTTATCACAGATCGTTTCAATAATTACTGGGTCTTCCAAGAGCTCATCGTTAATGTTTCAAACTTCCCATTACATATCACATATTTTATATGTTTTATATTCCTGTGACGATCTGTCAGCTGACTGTAATTTTAGTGCTGTCAAAAATTGTGGTTGTACCACAAAATGTGGTGACTGTGAAGCAAATGGTATGACAATCCTTTATCCTATATAAGAATGTAGATATAGGAAGTCAAAACAAAAACTTCGGCATTTTCATATAAACAAAAATCCAACTGCAGTATGTTTTCTGATCAATCACAATATTGAGACAACAACAAGCTTTGTAAACAGTTTGAATGACATTTAAATTTAAGCAAAACTAGCATAAAGCATAAAGCGTAAATACTCGTATACAAAATGTAGGTAGGTATTGCTGACAAGCAAACTGTCAAGTGTCGAAGAAACCGTGGCAACCGCACAAATTTTAGGAAGGTGTTACCCAGCGTACTGACCCACCTAATTCAAATTCTGGTACATTGGCATTGTTGATACTGTCTTCTTTTGTCATTTATGCCGTGCAATGATTTTTATTTTGATATATCTATATCTGTCTATGATAGATACAAAACTTACTTCTATTTGACGGAAGAAAATCTACTATAGTTATTTGTGTGTTAAGAGCGCAAAGTACTGCATTGCCGCTTGCAAAAGAAATTTACCTTCTAATTCTTTCCAAATCTGCAATGGCAGTTTGTGCTCGTAATACATACAACATTTTTTCTACAATCGCTTAATACAGTGTGTTCTACAAGTACAAGTTTTTTTTTGTTAGCTACATTTCTCATGTGTCATTTTTGACTGACAAGCGCATGCTAAGGAATTTATAATAAAGAAGCGAGCGGGAATTGACACTATTTCCGCTTTAAAGCGACAATTATGTCATCATCGGAAATGGCGTACTTTGCGTTGAAAAGTGAAAGCCCAAAAGCCTACTATTGAGGCGATTGTAGAAAAAAATATAAAACCATCTAATACATGTTAAAGTCGTTAAAGCTCCAAACGATGTAGTTATTTTTTGTCGATATTTGGTTTGCCACCTTGAAATCTGGTATACTCCTTAACTACTCTATGTTAAAAATGTCGATTGTCATAAAGTATGTTAACAACCAGGTTTTTACCGTAACACATTTTTTTACACCATATGTTTCATGGCAAGGGTGTATGATGTTCATCTTAGGGAATTTAGATAGTATAACAGGTTTCCAGGTGCTGTCATGTTTACTGCAAAACATATATGGGAAAAATTTGAAATTAGCATTTTCATAAAAAACATATATCTTAAAAAAGTAAGGTGGTATGTTTATTGGAACTTTTCTGCCCAGATTTATTTTTCCTCGGGATTTTTTTATTGTAGCATTTTCTTAATAGGTTGCCTAATACAATGGGTATAATGCCGCATTTGCAAACATTAAAAGTAGAAGGAAATAAGTTGAAACAAATCAGGCCCGATATTATACAGTCAGGGACAAATAGAATTCTAAAACATTTGAGAGAAAAAATAAGCGATGAAGATATGCAAGCTATACATATGGTATCAACAAGTATTCCATATGATAAGAATAATTTTCCTGACAGGTACAGTTTGTTAAAAACATAAAATTATTTAAAACATTTTCAAATACCGTAAGTACCTATTTGAGATGTTCTTAAACATTGGGGCATATATATATATATATATATATATATATATATATATATATATATATATATATATATATATATATATATATATATATATATATATATATATATATATATATATATATATATATATATATATATATATATATATATATATATTCGTCTTTTATATATATCGTCTTCATCTTTTTGTAGATATAGTATGAGAAATGGAAACATTCTCAATTTAGCCTTAAAGAATTTATCTAATGTGCCTGAAGAATGTTTTTTAGAAGCTAAAGTCTACAATAGTTACTCTAGCTTCTTTAGCTTCTAAAAAACATTCTTCAGGCACATTAGATAAATTCTTTAAGGCTAAATTGAGAATGTTTCCATTTCTCATACTATATCTACAAAAAGATGAAGACGATATATATAAAAGACGAATATATATATATATATATATATATATATATATATATATATATATATATATATATATATATATATATATATATATATATATATATATATATATATATATATATATATATATATATATATATATATATATATATATATATATATATATATATATATATATATATATATATATATATATATATATATATATATATATATATATATATATATATATATATATATATATATATATATATATATATATATATATATATATATATATATATATATATATATATATATATATATATATATATATATATATATATATATATATATATATATATATATATATATATATATATATATATATATATATATATATATATATATATTCGTCTTTTATATATATCGTCTTCATCTTTTTGTAGATATAGTATGAGAAATGGAAACATTCTCAATTTAGCCTTAAAGAATTTATCTAATGTGCCTGAAGAATGTTTTTTAGAAGCTAAAGAAGCTAGAGTAACTATTGTAGACTTATGCAAGAACAAATTTACTCAAGTGCCATCAGGGTGTGTACTATTATATTTCTTTAAAAAAATATATACTTACAATATTCTTTGTAGGTTAATTTTAATCGCAGATTATTTAACAGAACTGAATTTATCAGTAAACAGTTTGCAAGAGTTACCGGAGTTTATTAAGGATTTTATAAAATTGAAATTCTGCGATTTTAGCAAGAATTTATTAACAAGTTTACCAACATGTTTTGAGAGTATGACTTCTTTAAGAGAGTTAATACTTTCTAATAATAGGTAAGAATTAATGTTTCATTATAATATAGCTTGTAATTATTATACTTTTCACTACGAATGTTGAAAGAAGAGTATATTGCACTTGATGGGAAAAAACTAAAATCGTCAATTTTGGTCTATGGCAAAAATTTTGACATAGCAAATGATCATATAACATAAGAATGGCACAAAATCGTTTTCAATAAGAGAAATTTAATAATAAATGCCATCACGGTGGCATCCCAAAAAATATGAAAAAATGTATGATGTAAAAAAATTAATAATAACATATCGTACCAAAATTTCATAAAAATCGATTAATAAATGGCTGCTAAATGGCTTCTATTTCGACTAAATCCTCAGTACGATGTTTCTCAATTGTTGGTACATTCTATTTGACAATCAATTGAGGGAAATAACTGAGAAATTTACCTCCCCCCTTACCGATATACTCGGATCTTCAATACTGCTCTCAGTCAGGGTGGCAAGGTGTACATGTAAGTTAAAATTGTAAGACGAGTCGTGTGAAATTATGATCGGTAATTCACCAAAAATTACGAAAAAAAATATTGTGGACGGGTTACATTTCCATTAACAGTAGAGTCTCTATCACCATCATTGGACATTTTTTTTGTATTATTTCTTATATACTACAATATTTACGTAACTTTGATAATTAGCGAGCAAAATTAAAAAGGCAAATCACAGCGTAGCATATTACGCATTGGCTACCAAAAGTATGATACGAATACAAAGACCAGTGACCGTACTACAGCAGACTGTAGTAGCGTTACCCGCAGTCCTTAAAACTTATTTAAACTGTAATTAACTATTAATTATAATTATGTCTATTATTCATCATAAATGGCGATGCATATATGTTATTTGCTCTGTGCTCATTTAAACACAATTAATTTTACTTTTTACAATTTATTTTACTCAGTTGATATATTGTGGGTTGATCTTTTTTTCTTTGCATTTAATGTAGTAGTTATACCCTAAGTTCACAAGAGCATCTGATGACTACTTAAACTGACTTTTAGACTTACAACTATACCCCACTGTATCTATGGCATGATTGGATTAGAAATCTTACTATTAAATGACAATGGCATTAATGAGATAAATGTAGAAGGGTTGAAAAACTTAACTAGGCTTGCGACCCTTAATTTATCGAACAACAACATTCACCAAGTACCACCACAACTTGGAAATATGACACAGCTAAGGTAAATTATTAGGACATTGTTGTATGAGCGCAATATAAGTAGTATTCAGATGCATGGAACATTTTAAAATCACAGAAAACATAGTTGTTTTTTCATTAGTCCTGAACTTTATAGGTATAGCTTCAGCAATCCTGAATCCTGAACATAATTTATAGGCTGGTATTGAAGTGTTTGCTTTTTATTTTGCTATTTTATAGTCATTTCCCTCATAGGTACAGCCGAATGCATATTGTCATTACCACCTTTAAGTTCTATTTCATTAAACGCGTATTTTAAAACATCTGTCGTAGGCCAATTAGTATAGCTATGTTTCCACCGCAATGAAAGCGGGCGGATACAAACAGGCTGCCTGCCTGTCACATATACGTGCCCGTCAGTGGGCGGAGATTGGCATTCCGATCGCATACGATTTTATTTACAGATTTATAATGACAATATTTTATGCATTCGAGATGATTAAAATTTCGACATTTCGGCACCTGATTTGGTGCAATTTTCAAGAGAAAGGTGTGAGTAAGTGTTTAGGTTAAGGGAACTTAATAACTCAGGTTCGACCCGGGGAGTAGGCATGTTAAAGCCCGGGAATTGAACCAGATACCTGACTACCTTACCTATCATTTATTTCTGAGGAGTAGGCAGATTAAGGCCTCAGAGATTAGCTTTTATTAACCTAAACACTTACTCACCCTTTCTCCTGAAAATGGTACCAAAACAGGTGCCGAAATGTCGATTTAATAATCTCACACGCGGTTCAACCCGAGAACCTAGTACAATCATTTTGACAACTGCGGAAGCCTTGCTACATAAGGTATGTAGATATGTTGCATATACTTTCTCCTTAATTTTATTCTTCAAAATCCCTATGTGAGGAACGTTCATTTTTTTTCCAATTAGATAATATCTAATTTATTATGAGGATTTTTGGAAAAAATGGAAGCACCTTACTTAGATATTAGAAAAATTTACCTATTTCAAGTTATTTATATTGAAATTACAGTATTTCACCTTTTAACTATTATAGAGGAGCGCATGCATTCTAATACGCATACCATTATTTACATAATTATTGTTGAGAATGGAAGAATATAATTGGGGAGGCTGGCTGAAATATGTATTAAGTATAGAATTTATGTATATTTTTTTTCCATTAATAACAACAGAATTATACTTTATGTGTAGATACCCTGTAGATACTATCAATAAATATGATATAGATAATAATAAAGATAATAAACCGAAATTTAAACACATTTATGGGAACTAAAAGGAGAGAGTACAAAGAGAGGCAAAAGTATTATGAAGCAAGACATTTCATTGAAAATCGTTTGTAAAAAAATAATTATTTCAAATCGTTGAACCGGGTTTTACAAGAAGCAATTTATTATAAAGATACACTTTTTTCCATAAATCGCTCTTAATAAAAAAGTTTTTTCTATTCCGCACTGCATCCATGTATGGTTGCAGTGCAGTAATTTTCGCACCTCATTCTTAAGGCTTAGACAGTAAAAATCATGTCAATGATTTCCAATGTCGATAATTGCATTATTGCGAAAGCAATGATTTTGATTTATGTTGTCAATATAAACTCCTTCAGTAATTTCCCTTTGTTTATATACGCCGGTTTATTTATGAACTTGCCCGCACTGCATCCATGTATGGTACTAATTTTCGCACCTCATTCTTAAGGCTTAGACAGTAAAAATCATGTCAATGATTTCCAATGTCGATAATTGCATTATAGCGAAAGCAATGTTTTGATTTATGTTGTCAATATTAACTCCTTCGGTAATTTCCCTTTGTTTATATACGCCGGTTTATTTATGAACTTGCTGTCTACGTCTAGCGAACACACTACAATAAAATGCTTTAAAAAATTCTAATAACCTGCACCGTTGATATCAAATTTTTTCTAGTATGATTAGTTCTAGTATGACTTTCCATTTGCATAACCCTGTAAACCTATGATTAGAAAAGATACTAGTATTAGAAATACAGGAAATGTAAAACAATTTTAGGTGTTTGGAATTAAAGGGAAATCCTTTCAAGCAACCAAGGTATGCCATTTTGGATCAAGGAACCGAGTCAGTTTTATTATATTTGAGGGATAAAATTCCATTATAGATATAACTCGTAAATTTAATCAGAGCAATGATAATCTGAAACTCCTATTGCGCACATGTGACAATTTTCTAATGGCCACGTGGACTGTATCGACAAGTTTTGTATTTCATACCAATTAAATGATAAGGAGAAGGCAAAACCTTGCAATGCAAAAGAGGAGGCAAAAGCTTGCAATGCAAGGACATTTCAGAGCCGAGTTACCTGCCAAATTTGAAAGAGCACAATCTCAGAGGCTGGATATAATTGATTTATCAGAGGTATGAATACTTGAATACATGTTGATTTACATAGAGCATTCTGGTATCTAGAGAATCCCCAGAGATTTACAAAAACTACTATATCTTACTATTAAATGATAATAATATTAACGTAATAGGGCAGCAGAAATAGGGTTTGTAGAAAGAAGTCTATATACAGCAATATTTTTGAAAAAAGTTGAAGGTCGGATGTCTAGAACATCTCATAGACGCGGACAATTAGTAATAATCCAAAATATCTCGAAGGCAGTGTACCGGATCGGAAAACATTAAAATCGGATCGGAAATATACATATATATATATATATATATATATATATATATATATATATATATATATATATATATATATATATATATATATATATATATATATATATATTTATATATATACGACAACCTTTCCCCACCTACCAATTGTCCGCGTCTATGACATGTTTTAGATACCAAAACCTTCAACTTAATAATATATATATACTATAAAAATATCGCTGTATATAGATTTTTCTCAAAAACGAAGATCATTTTCCTATTTCTACTGGCCTATAATAGAGGTAACAGGATTGCAAAAACTAAATGTGCTATTGTTTTTTGTATTACAAATCCCACATAGTCATATTTACGTAAGGGGCGTAAGGAATATATTACAGATTTTCACTGCTCGTGAAGAAAATGGATCAATATTTATCTTATTGGCAGATTAAACAGAATAGCTATTAAAAGAAATTAAAACCCATTTTCATATTGTTACAAATAGGAAGTAAGTGTTTATAGAGTTATTTAAAAGAGACCGTCAATAATATTGGCAATTTTGTAATACAATATAAAGTGACTCAATTAACATAAGCCACAAATTATGCATGCAATATATGAATAAACCCACAATCAATTCGATTGGAAGACATAAAGCCATACTATATGGGTTTGCATAACTTTGTATGCATATAAAAAAATATTAATATTGTGAATATAGTAATCTGTAAATATAATGACATCAATGATACTGTGTCGCTATTACGTTTTTGGTATCCAAGTCTGTAATAATAATTAAGGTTTGTAGTGTATATAGTGTAGATATGTAAAATAGAACAAGATACTAAATACTCGCTTTATATAGTGCCATCACTATTATACCTTAAAAAATTGTACCTGTAACAGTAAACATTTTATTGAAAACTTGTTTTATTTATATATAAGCATCTCCAAAAATCTTGATAGTGAACTAACTTAAAATTGTGCCAAATGGAAAATGGTGAAAACAGAAATTACATAACAATTTACTAGATTTTTTTTTAGTAATTTGTTTTTCTTGTATCTCTGGGTTTCTCATTTTTTCGTTGATTCTTATAAGGTAAAGTCTGAAACTGATTGAAATTCCTTCTAAATTTTTCACAGTGAAATGGGTTTTGACAAAATTTACAGTGCATTTGTTGCGCCATAACCTTAAAATGTGACTACTATGGGAAGTTCGACTATGGGAAGTGTCAATAACCTATCGGGGAAATTTTCAGTGTTGTCATGTATCCGCCGATATTTATATATTCGGCACTTAACGCTGTTACAGCGCAGAGTTAAAATTAATAATTGAATTGAATCCAAATAAATTACAAAAACGCCATTGCATGTTATTTTTAAATTTAATATTTTATTGCTTGGCAGATGGCATCTTCAAAACAAGCCTTGTATAGTTCTCCCTTTCACGCTGCTTTTGTCATGCCTAATGAAACCAAGTAGTAAGTGTTTTTTTTATAAAAGTGACCATAAATATATGCACATTAGGTGAATTTACAGATTGATCTTTGGGAAAATTATCATTGTAAATTAAAAAGCCACGCACACAGAAAACCCTAAAATAAAAAAAAACCTCAATGTTACTTAATTAAAACTTAAGACTACCATAAGTCTAACTGTCTAACTGTGTTGTGAAAATCAACAAACATAATTGACAATTATTATTGTTCTATTTCATGTCACGCCTTTTTTCAGTAATGTAATAAAATTTTGCAAAAAATAGTTTGTATTGTTTATTGACAAAAAAATTATAAAGCAATTAAAGCATGCCCAAGTAATATTCTTAACACATTCATAATATAGCTTTAAGGCAGTAAATTAAATTTGCTTCCATTGGTTTTACTTTCAACAAAATTATGATTAACTGAAAAAATAAACTCTAGAAATATAAACTTAAGTCACAATTGCATAGAATAATGGGAAAACGTACCGTGTTATGCACAGTGGGTTTTAGGAAGTCAGTAGTAGTAAAATAATTATGTAATTTGGTGAATTTATAAATACGTGAAAAATATTTAATTAGTATGTAGACGTCATAATGAAGTCTGTTCTGTTCCTACATATTTTATAATATTTAGGATTTGATATTGTAGATGCAATATGGGAATATTCTTTCAAAAAAGAGTCCATATCTGCTATCTGTCCACTCCTTGTGCCAAGAAGACTCCATTTGGTCTTGAATTCTAGTCTTCGTTGCTTTATGTATATGGTCCTCCAGTTCGATAGATTTAGAGTTTGAAATAGATGTTTCCAAAAAATACGGGTGATATTTAAATGGTAATTCCAATGTGAAACTTGACACAAACTGGGAAGACTTGGTCAGCCATTGCATAATAGGTACATTCCAATAGTCCCACGAAATGTATTGTGCGTTATTGTCATCTTTTTCTACTTCAACATTAGTATTATTCGTCTCATTATATACACTTTTAATCGAGGCAAGTAATATGCTTGTTTTAAGAACACTAATGACATCTATATTTCTTACTGTACATCTAGAATTAAAATCAGTCTTAATATCGTTTGCAAGGTCATGTGCTACAGATGATTTGTTGTAATCGGGTAACATTAGAATTGTATTTCCTTGCTCCAACCTCTTCACATATAAACTTGTACCAGGTACTTGGCTAGCCAGGAATACAGAACTAACGAGAGTCAAAAATCCTACTGTATATGTAGCAGCTAGAATGACAGAGACTGCAACGACACACTGCATGAGATTATAAATCTCAATTGTTGAAGCAAGATTTTGTAACTCTGTATACGTAAAATATCCCCTTAACAGTCCTTGCCTTGATGCGATTGTTGTTTCAACTTCATTAAGTTTTTTCCAAAAAGTCAATTCACTGATATAGATTTCCCAGTCCTATAACCATAAATACATCAGGTAATTGTGTTTGATTCATAAAACCAATTCACAAAATACATACTTAATGTGAAGTAATATTTACAGAAAGGTTTTTAGTTAAAAGTACTTTATTGTTGATAATTTTAAACATTATCAACAAGCTGTAAAATAACATTATACGAGTATGTAAAATTGCTCTAATACACCATTTAGGAATTATTTAAACAAGTGCTTTAAAAGTTAAATTACCAAAATCTATTAACATAATGTTATCAATTCCTTATCTGAACACTAGTTATTTGTCAATTTTTTACTTACAATTGCATTTAAGAAATCCTTCTCTAGATTAACTAACTCTTTGACGGAAATTCCACCAGAAGCGGCCCATTCATCAACAAATACCTCGTCGGATTCACCATCATCAAACAAAAATTTACAAGAAACCATCTGAAAAATGGTAAAGATATTTTCATAGAAAAGCATAAAACATGTACAGAAGCTAACAAGACAATGAGATAAATACAATTTTACTGGCATCAATTTTACCATATTTCCCAAAGCAGTTGAATGCATCATCATCTGTTAGAACATACAACTTTCTGCTAATAGCTACTTTCCTTTAAGAAGATACCAAAATACTAAAGCACAAACACTTAGCTCCAAAGCGCTTATCCTAACAATGGGTTAGGCACAACAATAAGTTGTAATTGGCTATTATAATGCGTAGTGGGTAACATTTTATTTTCTGCAATTTCATCAAGCATGCCTTAAAGTCTTATTTTTAATTGGTTCTTCCGTCATCTTCAATTGGTTTTTTAAAAATTAACAAAATTGTGATAGAATGTAACAGCAATAACGTAAGAATAGATGGAATATTTTGATTACGTTTATCTGCTGGAGCACTATTGAAATCATACAAGAAATCCTATGAATTAAAAATTCAGTTTGTCACAAACTGGCGGCGGAGGCGTGGCTTAACTATCATACCACCAATGTTGCCCGTCAAATTTGTCATAACATGATGGCAGAATCACATGTCACCTTTGCTTTATATTTAGTCACTGCAGGAGGTCACAGGCTAGGAGGGCAAGCAAGTAACACGTCATCTATCAATATTTGCTCTAGCTAACTAGACATTTAGATCAGTGGGATTTATCATTTTATGCTGATTAAAATCTTTTCCCATGGTCACAGCTTTTAATAGTCCTAGCTAAATATTTTTTTAGTTAAAGTAGAAGTAAGTAGAGTTAAAAAAAACTGCATAAACCTTCAAGGTGTGAGGCCCCTCGGGCCACAAGGCTGTAGGCGGTGGTCCACGCCTAACACCACTTCTGAATCAGCCAGATGCCTATGATTTTGTGAGATGAATTTGCACTTATGTTAATGACACCTTTCCACAATGTGTTATTATTTTAGTTTCGGCATAATTATGAGATAACACTGCTTTCTATCATAATAGCACAATGGCCAAATAAATATCATGTTTATTGTTTACATATAGTGTAGGTATATAGAGGAACAATACATTATTTTTTCTTCAAATGTCACAGAACATGGATTTTAATCAAGGATTATAGACTAACAGGATTGCTTATCGGCTAGTGTTGTTAGACAAGATCTGACGTCAGCGGTTAAGTTCGGCCGGCATCCTCTTGCGCCAACAGTCGATTCCAAATTGATGCTAGGCTTCTCTAGGCACGATGTTAATGTACAAATGACACAGTACACAAACGTGGGGCAATGAACCTACGCCGTACGTATCCGCTGACGTCAAAAGCGTGGTGGGGGCCACGAGATTTGTCTAATATTGCGCTTATGGGGATAAGCAATCCTGTTTAGTCTATAATCGTTGGATTTTAATAGGATTTAATTTTTGACAAATGGAGTTATACAACCATAATGTACTACATTTGAAAATATACCAGGCACATTATTACATTTGTGAATCATCTACTTTAGTCGATACATAGCGGTAACTATAACATCCCACAAAACAAAACATCTGTTATGATCATAAGGCACATTCAGCAAATCCAACAGTTGAGAGAAATTCTGGTGATATGGGTTAAGACATGCTGGCTTGCTGGATACATCGCTTCGAATAGTGGTTGTCATTTTCAGGAGCACATTTTGTTTACGCACCTAGACCTTCCCCAAATGTGATTACTCTTCTGTCACTTAGGTATGTATAGATTACCGTTTTTATTTTGATCAAAATATGATTTATAAATTTTCATTTTTTGGATTAGCCAAAGGTTATGCTAATTCAGGTGCAACTTGTCCTAACACATTAATTTTTAAATCCTTCCAAAGTTAATTTCCAATCGGGTAAGAGGAATGACAGTACATTGAGGACAATGACAGAAGACAGTTAACAGCTGTGGTAGCGGTAGCATTCTATCCACCAGAATGTTGACCGCTGGTCTCTGCCTTTCTGATGATTGCACCCATAATTTAACATACCTATATCGTTGTAATAGACTCTTTTAGTGTGATGTCTCATATACATAGACAACCAACAGTATGCCGAATTCTTTATTATAATGAGCATCTTTAGAACTATAGCCTCAAAGACAAGTGTCATTTCTATTTCCATCGCGTAAACGTTTGAGTTGTCGTTTGTTAAACCTGAACTTTTTAACCTACCTAAATATAATAATTAACTTCATTTTATAATTACTTTTATAACCTTTTATTAGTTCTGGCATCTTGGAGATAGGGGCACAATTTTATTTTGTTCTTCAAAACCAAAAGGTCGTACGGAAACAAAGTACACTGCCGACCTCGGTTCGTTATTATCCTTATAACACTCTTGGTACCTTAATTACTATAATACTATCGAAAAGGTCAATATTACTGATTAAATTCTAATAATTACATTCCATAACTTAGTTAACTACCCGGTGTTTGAAAGGTCTTAAATATTTCTGATATGTCAGAAAGTAACGTCATGTTAAAGTAAGGTGAAGGTAATGTAAGGCGACGGACGCATTTTATTAGCACATGTTTAAACTAAATAAGGTCAAAAATCAACCTATTAAAATATGCAGAAATTTGCTTAGTCCAATGGCGTAAAGTGATAGGCGATGTCACCACTAATGAGGTCTATTTTGAGAAAATTAGTGACTTTTCTGCTTTAAAGTGCAATAATGTAGGTAGGTTATCAATAACATATTTATAAATTTACTTACAAGAGATACTAAAAATAAATCTGATGGCGCAGTTCGGTCTAAATACTCAGGATTACATCTTTTCAGTCTTTCCAAATATAACATAGCTAATACCAAAGAACATGGGGAAACACAGGCATTTCTAGAAATCTTGGCAACATCATTGCAGTGCAGTCTTTCCAACGACTTTCCTTTTTGAGCTTCTGAAAATAATTCTGCCGCCAGTTCTGCAATAATTTAATAAATAACCGTAGGCCTAGTTAATATTTTGAGTTGAGAAGTGGACAAAACATTACAAATGTGTACACCAAATTTAATAATTTGGTGCTCAATTAATACTAAAGCATACAAGGTGCTGTAGGCTGTAGACCGTATATTTATAAAGAGTTGTCCAGTCCACCCAATGTTTTGACCTGATTAATAGTCATTATCTCACCTGTTACTGGCAAACTCAATGCATCTGTTTTTGGCAACTTTCCATAGTACAGTGTTTTTGTAATTCGTGTTAAATACGTCTTATGATCTCCCATAGTCTAGAATAACACAATTAAATATATTTTATTAATCATGGATTATATATTATGTATATTGAAAGAACACATACCTTACAGGTTTTCTCCGACTTTCTTATTATCTTCGACATTTTCACTGTAGTTACTAACTTATAAAATAATTGAAGTGAACCCTTTTCCTTACTATTCGCCCATCATCGGCAATGAATATGAATCACTTACAATTTGCAAAACGTTGGTCAAAATCAGGTCAAAATTATGAAAAAACGCGGTTCGTGACCTTCCGTATGTCAAATCTGTCACTTGAAAATTCTTTACAATTTACCATAGAAAATATATACCTATACTGGACTGTATTAATTTTCCTCACATACATTTTCTATGTTCATTACTTGATACTTTAAGCACAGAGTAATCCAGTGCAGTAATCTGTGCAATGTGCATTAAAGTTTTACGTTTACGGTACTCTTTTAACGTTCTTACGTTACAAGTTACGGTCGTTCCACAGTAAGAAAACAAAAGTAGTATCACAGTCAGTTCTCTACTGTGGTAGCACATGTGGTAGTTAATCGTATGTGTCGGTGATGTGCCGTCGTATCCTTGTTTATAAAACGGTAATATACCTTCACAAAATACCTACTTACGGTGAAATCAGATTAAGCAGCCACTAATTTATTAAAAATAATTGTAAGTGCCCTGTAATGTCCAAATTATTAAATGGATATTAGAGTCGTCAATATTTCTAAGGACTTAGAAAAAACGTAAACGGTTTTAAAATAGCGAAGCTTCCACATATTTAAGAAATTCGTGTTCCACGCATATGTATTATATCTCAGTAGTGTCACAGATAAACTCTCTTCTGTAGTAGTGTTCATAATATAAATATATCAATAATCTTAACAGTTCTACGGTCGCGTCTTCTGAATGCACTCATATATAGAGGGATATTAAATTAAAAGGAATTGTGGAGTGACTATGGAACCTTTCGAAACTTCTTTGTGACCCTAATTCTAGACCCTGATTATCGAACGCAGTCCCCTGGTTTACCGTGAGTCCATCGGTAAAATAGGTGCCTTTGTTGACATTTAAATTTACCTTTAAATCTTAAAACGCCATTTTATTTTTAACGGTGCAAGTTCAACGTTCAACACAGTTCAACAAATATTTTCCTATTTGGTGTTTGGTACTTTTACTGTTACTCTTATTGTATTATTGTAAAATATGTACACTTTTTTATTAATTGGATAATTGGTAATTTAAGTACTTATGAGTTAATCAGAACACGACAAAACATGTAAAAAGGTAACTATTTCATTATTATACTCCTTACTGGTGATTGATTTAGAATTTAGACTGATTTCGCACAATTATTCATTATTTTATTAATTGGACTGCTTCACGCACCAAGACCGCTAAATAATATTAAAATATTAGAAATAAAAAAATGTCGTTTTTTACTATCTTATCTTATTATTGTTGCTTCAGTTTAGGAATTTTTTTATAAGAACTCCTCTTTCGCGGGTATTATAGATCATTATGGATCGAAACATTCTTCAATGGTCCAGCTGCAATTAATTGTCTGGCAAGTCAATCATACCCGCTAAATATTATTCCTTTTTCATACCTATTACAAAACTATATTCATGATACGATATTACAAGACTTGATCTTATGTAAGGTTGTTGAAGTTGAAATTATATTATAATTATTGAGTACCTACATTGCCTTTTGGATTGGAAATGTAAAATGATCCAAAGTGTTGTTTACAGAGAATGGAAAGAATTTTATAGGTATAGAGAAATGGAGGAAAATAGTAAAGTATTTTGTGAAGGTTCACATTTAGCATTGGATCCAACAATTATATCCTCCCTTGGAAATACTTCACTTGAATTCCAGAAAAAAACTGTAGATACTATAGCAGTGAAAGAAACAATGAATCGAAAGGACACACTTTACTCTACAGAAGACTTTCCAGGAAAGCGATTGTTGTCATTTCATGATATAAGTTCAGGTAACTTTGGAGAAGAATCAATTGGAATTTTACCCCTAGATATTTCAAGAGACTCATTAGGTTTTATGAATATAAGTAGCTCAGACTTTGGTAGAGAATCCTTAAGGAAGAGAAATGTAGACACCATATCAATGAGTGAACAAATAAATCGAAGATCCTCGATTTTCCTTATGGGAGATTATTCAGGTACTGGCAGGACTCCATTGTCATTTCATGATAAGAGTCTAGGTGATTTTGGAAGAGAATCAATGGGAATTTTACCCCCAGATTTTGGGAAAGAGTCGTTAGGTTTTATGAATATAAGTAGCCTAGAATTTGGTAGAGAAGAATCCTTATGGAAGAGAACTGTAGATACTATATCAATAAGTGAACAAATAAATCAAAGAGCCTCAATTTGCCATATGGGAGATTATTCAGGTACAGGCAGGCCTTCATTGTCATTTCATGATAAGAGTATATGTGATTTTGGGAGAGAATCAATGGGAATTTTACCCCCAGATTTTGGAAAAGAGTCATTGGGTTTTATGAATATAAGTAGCTCGGATTTTGGAAGAGAATCATTAGGTCTTCTTCACATCAATTCTCTAAGAGAAACAAGTTTTGGCATGCACAATTTAGCTGATTTTGGGAGAGAATCAATAGGATGTGGTAGAGAATCATTAGGTATATTACATTTGAGGTCGCCTGACTTGAAGTTTCCGGATGAAAACACAAAAGTTCCAGATATCTTGCTTTCAACAATAGAAGAAGGAAGCGATCATCTATATAATACGTTAGACACAGCCTTTTTACTACCATATTCAAGAAAATCTTCAGCTATATCTAGCACTGGATCATCGGCGAATCCATGCTTTAACGACAGCAGTTTAGAAGGACCCTCAAAGATATACTCATTATCATCCTTAAGAAAATTGAAAAACAATAAATCAGACCTATTCGATACTGCTTACTGCGGCACAGTAGAGATAAGCAATTTCTCATACTCGAACAATGCTAATGTGTCATCTATTTGTTCCCAGTTAAATAGAGGCAAACTTTTTAGTTCTAGTGAACTACTTAACTCAAGATCAAGAATACAGTCACTACCAGTACGCCTAAAAGATAAATTTAGTCCTACACATGAGGCAGCTTTTAAGGATCCAATTGAAAGAAAATGTTGGAGTACGGATAAAACAATGAGGATCAAGGGTCTGGAAAACAGAAGTTTTCATGGAACTTTGGATTTTGAGGACACCGACACGAGTACTGATTTTGTAAGTTTGTAATTTAACATTATTGCTCTCTTAAACATATCTGTTAATTGTTAATTAAAGAAAAATAATGTAGTGTTAATGTAAGTAATGATTCATTATTGTCAAATCATTTATACATTATTTTTCCTTGGAACCGTAATCTTCTATTAAGTAGGTAAAATATATTTGAATTAACACTGCCTAGGTCAGCGATGAAAGATGCGGACATGACTAGTTAATACTATAAGGCAAACAGCGTTATTATAATTTTTCAGGTAAACCAATTATATATAATAGGGAACAAATTAAATGCTCGATATTTTATTCCCAGTGCATGTTACATTTTTCAGTTGATTTATCCTAGCATTATAGAAACTAAATATTCGATAAAAATAATAGATGTGTAATAAATGTATTGAATGCTCGAATTTGTGTTAGTTAAAATAATAAATTTTCGATGAAAATAATAAATACTCGATAAATAAAATTATTGCTTAGTACCAAATTCACAAGCTTCTTAAATTAATAAATATTCGACAAAAATAATATAGGCTCGATACTTAAATGTAACAAATTGAAAAGTTTCCTAAATTTTAATCACATACTTTAAAATATGTGTACATGGCAAGGTCTGACAAGGACTAGTTTCGTCAATTACTTTTTCATGGGTCGACCCATGACTAAATAATAAAAATACGTATACATGGCATAAGGTCTGCCCAGGAGGACCAGTTGGTTTCCCAAGATTGTTTTTAGATTATTACGTTACAGGAATTGTCACAAGGTTGCTCAACTGAGCATCGGGAATAAAAATTTCCGCCCCAGTCTTGTCAATTTAGTAAACCCCAGTAAATCTGTGTCACTACGATCACAGTTACAGTACATCTAGGATATATAAGAAATAAAAAAGAATGTAAGTTTTTCATCACATGGCGCTCAAACAAAACCGCTACTTCGTGAAACACCTGCAACCCTGTTTATCTTTACCTAACATGCGAGGTGCTTGGAGTGCTCTTTATCTAACATGCGACGACTGTAGGTGTCCTGTAATTTTTTTTTATATTTCTTATACTTGAGATGAACAGCACAGCGCATGCGGGCCTCCGGAATCAAAAGTTGTCATCTCTCCGTAGACACTTGTATACAAGCGCACGTTTATTGCAATGCGATATACGGCACTTCATGATCATTAAATATTTAGTATTTTTCTAATCTGCAAACTATTAAATTACTGGGTGTTAATTACGACCCTTTATAATATATACTACTCGTATTAGTAGGTACTCCCTGTAATATGGGGAAAACTGATGGTGAATAACATAATCCTAACAATAATGGTGCCACGATAGTTTCTCGGGTGTTACCATGCTGTAATAATTTTGTCCTATTGAGATGTCGTGTGGACAATGGGGCGTTAGAATATACCTATGTCACTGCACATTTATGCACGAGGTGTATTTTCTATTTTAATACCATCTACCTAATTAATTAATTTAATAATTTTTGATTATTTTATTTTTAGCCTGATTCAGTGTTTATTGAAGGACAGTATTTTGCTGAAAAGATGGCTGATGGTTCCATTTTAAATAACTGTAAGTAATATTTTAACTTCACACTAAAATTCATAGAAATTGTTACATTTCAAGTTCATTTCCCCAACGAGTCCACATAAATTAGACTTTTTAGGAGAAATATTTTATAAAATGATTTTTGGTGTACGAATTCTCGAAAGTGTCGAGAATAAATATCCGAAAAGTTCCCATCACCTATGAGGGTGGAACATCCCCTTTTTCAAGAAAAATCACCCCTAGCTGCATTTGTAATCCGCTAGAGGTGGTATTTAGGTTAATTACATACAAAGAGGAGATCTCTCCTAATTCACTTAGATGCCACTCATTTTCCATTTCATTTTGATAAGAGTTGTATCAATACTTACATAGCTATTAAATTTAAAATTTTTAAGTATTTTTACTGAAAAGTGTAAAATTAACAGAACCCAAACCTTGAAATAGCAAAAATACATTTTTCGGGTTTTTGCGAAAAAATAATTTTGCGATAATTTAATTTGCGTAGATTGATAGGAAATTTAGTAATGAATAAAATATCATTGACTTTTTTGCAATTCGACTACTAAGAAAAAAGTTTATAAGCGAACGTATAGCAAAAACATACTTGTTTTTTATTATTTGCTTAATAACACTTGAATTATGCATGTGCTTAGGATGGAAAAAATTATTTTTCCGAATATTGGGATTATATTCCAAATCGATTAAAAAAGGTTCCGCGCTATTTGCAGAAATTTCCTTATTCGGTATTTTTGCATGCTTTATCTACTGGACTATTTTTATGCTATCATCTATTCATCAAAGTACACTTTTTTTTGTAGCAGGCGGTGAAGTAGGTATTCTAGATTCCACTCCGCAACCTAACTGGCCAGATGACCTTGTTGATACAGAGGATATCGATAATGAAATTCCTAAATGTGATACAGAAACTATCTTTAAAACTGTAGATAAAATGCTTCCGCCACCTGTTAGAGACAACATTAACTATAAATTGAAAACCTTAAAGGCTGACTCTAGTTCGTCTAATGAAAATAATGACGATAAATCTAATTTAAGTGAAAATAATAGCGGGCTCTCTCAAGGCAGTGAAAAAAATATTTCGAAATTACTTCAGAATTTGTCTAATATTTCACACGACTCCAATAAATTGTCTGTCAGTAGAAAGATAAAGGATCCTCGAGAAATTCTTCAAAACTTATCGGAAATATTGAACTGCACAACTCGCAGTGATCAACAGAAATCTGAAGGTCAGAACTTGTTAAGTAGCCTTGCTAATATACTAAACGAAACCAAATCTAACGCAAAAGATATAAGCTTGGAAGACTCAGGCCATTCATCCATTAATGAGCAAGCCGAATCTCCCAATAAAGAGAATCATGAATGCTTTGAGGTATTGAATCTTTGTACAAAAAATACTAGTAATAGCGGATCCAAGGAAGATGTAACAAATAAAAATGAAGTATTGAACTTGCTCTTAAAGGCAAAACCCATTAAGAGCATCGTAGATCAACGCTTGAGCAAGTCCTTCTCCTCTTCAATTCCAAATCGTAAAAGTCTTCCTACAAATGGAATCAAGAAAAAGAATACATCTATTTCTGGTCTAGATTTAAATAAGAACAAAGTCACAACGAGTAATAATTCTTCTGCAAATATTAACACGAGTCAAATATCTAATCTGTCAAAGCCTTCAATTGCTAGTAAATTGAAGCCAAAATCGCTTAAACCGAGCACAAAAAAGGGACCATTGAAGGCTGTGATACCTATTGGGGATATGAAGAAAAAAAGTGAGTATTAAAAAATTATATTTGAGGTAATAATTTCAGTAAAAATTATATATTTATGTTTATGATCGGCCAACAAATTCTGATGATGGGTAAAAGAAATATAATAGTTTTTGTAGAAAACATAAACATAAAACACCTCAGGGCTTATGAAAATACTGTATCCCTTTGCAACCAAATTAGGATGATTTGGAAACGGTTGTTATAATTTTTCATACCGCTTATTTGGATATTACCTTTATTATATTTATTCTTTAATGAACTTTATATGGCTCTATTTCTGCAGGGTTTCAATGAGTTCCTATTATTTTTTTACCCTTGTACAGCTATAACATTAGTGAAATCATTTTCTGGGTTGTATTGAAGACTAGCTGTTACCCGCGACTTGGTAGCGCGAATTTAACGCGCGTTCTGAGCCCGCGAGGCAGGCAACCTCTGTGATATTAAGTCATGGGTGGGGGAAGTGGGGAGAGATGCCTTTCGGTGTGGCGGCACTGAGTGGGGGCGCGCGCGGTACTCAGCACTGCTACTTTAGTTTATTTAATTATTACTCGAAGATCGAATGGGAGATTTACGTTAATAATTAATTATTTATTAGTGTTTATATTGGATGTATACTTCCCTATTTGAATCGGATTTTGTTCACAATTTCGTGGATTTTATTTTTTGCCACAGAACCCTAATTCTTTTTCTGATAGAAGCCTTATAACATCAGCTATCTGCCAGGGAAAGTACCGTCAAAATCGGTCCAGCCGTTTTAGGAGATTAGCCGGAACAAACATGTCTGTTTTTAAAAAATTGTTTTGTTATAAGTTCCATATATACAGTATGGCCCATAATAAACAGTACTGACCTTATTTTTTTGATTTATTTAAGAAAGATATTTACACTTTATTACATCTTCTAAATGTGCAAAAGTGTAAATAATACGTCATTCTTAAATAAATCAAAAAATTAAGTTCAATACTGTTTATTTCGGGCCATACTGTACCTACTTTCATATGCATTTAGCAAAAAGCTGTTATTTTGGCATTACAAAGAGAGACTGCAATTTTATTTATTTGTATAGATAAAAACAATCTCGTAATGACCTTTGAAAAACCTTGCACTCCATACGCATAACTTTCTATACACATAACTTAATATTCCTTATGTCGCTTTCACTTATTACATATTGTTACGAAATCGTCAGAACCTTCTAGAATTTTCCAGAACATTGAAAATAGTATATAAGGGCCAGCCAAACACGACATTAATCAGTCTAGTTTAAACTTATCATCAAATAGCAAGTAATTAAAAGTATTCAGTAGTGATTTATCATTGTAAACAGTCGTAACTTGTTGTGTTTGGAAGTTAATAAAGTGTATTTGGATTCTGGACAGTACTCACTTATTTTACGAACTCAGTGGTGTAACAATATATTTCAACGAACATTATGCAAGTAATTGGACACATATTATGACTCAAAATGTTATTTGGGAGGCTTCGAAAAGGCAAGAGATATACCGATTTTTTTAATTAATGAACGAAATTATTGTTACTATTACAAAAACTTTTAAATCAAGTCGATGCGATTAGTATTCTCAAAGGATGGTTTTGAAATATAACAATAATAATAATGGGGTTGCTGCAACTCCTGAAGCTCATTATGTTACTAGTGTCAATCGTGTATGTCGCGCTGTGTATAGAATATCATATCGAATATCAGTTTATAAGATAAAGAATCCAGTCTCAATCCAGTATTTTATTTTTTGTTAGCGGACATTCTGTTGTAGGCACCTCGGTAACAGCATTGCGAAGTATATATTTCATGATACTGCAGTCAATCGAGCTGAAAAGGAAATGTGGGGGAGTGGCTTAATTTTCCAAATTTAATCAATTAATTGTGAAGTGCTAGATAATCCAATTTAATTGCAAGGTTACATTGTTATAAAAATATAAAACAAATATCTTTTCATGCCCATTGTTCATGTAAATAATAATAAAAACTATTTTAGATGACACGGCGCTTACTCCAGAAAGAACTGAACAAAAAATTCCATTACCTATGCAATCAAAGAGAACGAGTACACCTATTCACGTAAGTTTTGCTTGTAATTTAATTTTATGTTCATATAGTTTTACGACATTATTTATATACCTAATATTCCGTATTTAAATTTTTTGGTATATTAGGACTTGTGCCTAATTTTTTTTGTTCTTTTTTAGGAACCAAAATTAAAACCTATGGCGGCCTCGACACCTACATTCTGTTCTACTACAAGAAGCCAAAAGAACAGTGGGGTGTCTCCTGTTGCCAGACCAAAAAAAGCGAGTGTAAGGTAATATTTACACATGTTTATTTTATTACTTATATTATTGTTTGTTATTGTTCAATATTTCCGTTACATATTAAATCCTATCGGCCTGTTTATTTACTTGCTGGTAACTGTCAATCAGATAAATTTACCAGGTAGTATACAAATTTCTGTTGTTTCATCCAAATTTATCTGAGAGTTAACAAACCAACTGAGCGAATGTGTATACTGTGAATACAGCGATGCTTGTACAGCTAGTATAGCAAATTTTGGAGGGATATTGTGAGGAACCTCCCCACAGTATGCCATAGCACATCACACTGTGAAACAAAGCTGGTATGGTATGTAATCGAAGTGGATTAAGTTGGTAGGGTTTTACAAATATATACATGGCGACAACTTTCTTGACACATAGTCAATCTGCGCGTCTCACGTTAATTTACTCTCTATACATATACCTAGACATTTTCACTGGCTTATTATAGTCTTTTTCAGCTATCTTGGCGTATGTATACATCAATTTACATATTACATTTGTTGTTTTTTGTCAATTTCTAGGGCCATCAGCACGTGACGTATGTTGATGGACTAAACGACTGACATCTCATAGAGTACAATTAGATTAGGTAGTGACAGATTTTCAGACGTGATTTTACCCAGTATACCTTTTGGAAGGTATTATAATATGCATATTCTGATGATAAAAAATTATAAATTAAAGAATCATCCTGGGGACTTCATATATTAAAGTTATTTAACATTTTTTGTTTGCAAATTAGGCGTTTCGAAGCGAATTTGCTCGGGCTGCCATGTGTTCCAAAACAAAGTTCCAGTAAAATACTACACTTGCAAAGGCACACCATTTGTGTGAGCCCAAATTGTGGTCATGGCTAACCGTGACAACAATTGTGCAAGTATGTTTGCATTTAAAAAATGATTTATCTGCGTTACTAAACAGGCAGCCATTAAGAAGTGTAGTATACATGGTGTGCTAGGATAATATATGAAGAAGATAAGATAATATATGAAGAACATATATGAATTCCCCGAGATGATTCTTTAATTTATCATTTATTATCATCAGAATTATGCATATGATAATACCCTCCAAAAGGCATACTGGGTAAAATCACCTCTGAAAATCTGTCACTATCTCCCGGTCTAAATATAATTTCGACCATGTTAAGCACTAAAACCTGTCATACTTAGATTTTTCGTAAACAATATCGGTAAAAATGTTTGAAAACAATTTATTATTTTATAAGTCAAATTTAAAGTCACATTAACAGTTCTACATATTAATATATTTTCAATAATGTCTAACTGTACTATTGAAAAACAGAGCCGACAATTCGTAATAAACCTAGAATACTTCAAGAGTGAATAATGGAAGAAAATAATGGAACTTGCTACCATTATCTTCCGTCCAGAGAGTTTCTGATGCCTAAAAAATAAGTTTAAGAAGCATATAATAACCCATATATATATAAACGAAGAGTCTACATCTGGTAAACCTCATAGTAGGTACCCCAGGAAAAACACACCAGACGTAAGTTGAAAACGAATGATGTTCATGATGGAGTTATATAAGAAATTCGTAATATTGTGTATACTATGAAAGAAAAGAAAAAATATATTACAATGAAAACAGTGAAATAGTGAAGCAGAAGGCTACCTTAGATGTTTCGGATACGAGTCAGTTGCGTATTTTGAAGAATTTTTTGAATGCTTTTGCTTTACAGAGGAAAATAACGGAGGTTTCCTTTATGAAACCGATAACAGAAAAAATAAATTCGAAGTGTAAATATCGAAATCCTGAAAAGCTGTTGAGAACTGCTGTGCTGTATAGTACATTAATTTGTTCCGTACGATTGTAATCATGTACATGACAAGAGAGCTGAAAAAGACCATATTATATGTCTGATGGTGAGGGTTTAGATTGAAATTTAGAGTCGTGAGTTTTATCTTCATTTAGTTTTAACTTAATGTCCTCGAAATAGTTCTTAGCTTGGAATTAATTTTCTTTGATATGGTACTGATGATGATTTCACGTTGATAAAATGGTGGTGTCATCTGCATATGCTACTAGTTTATCCTCAATTTTATAGGTTTATTCTCAATTAATGTGTATGTATGTATGTATGATAAACAGTAGAGGTCCAAGAATGGATCCATGAGGCCTCCAAACTGGAGAGACCTAAGTATGGATATATATTGTTGCTTTGTTGCTGAACTTAGACGCTATTTTCGGTTTGAGATATGTTTCTATAAAAGAGAGGGCCAGTCCTTGAATGCTGTATCATTCTCGTTTTAACAATCTACGTATAAGCATAGGACCTTCTACCCTCCATGCTGCCCTAGGCATGCCTGATGAAACTCCTTAAGTACGTACATATAATATATTCAAAATTAATTTGCTCAATAAATATGTTTACCTATTTATTCGACTTCTTACTTAAATAAAACCTTTAATGTGATTCTCTTTATTATTTATGATTAACGTTTATTGAAATAAGAGGGAAGATTGCATAGGGGCAAAGTGTAGCAAAATTCATATAGGTTAAAAAAGGGCAGAAGGTTTTGCAGCTTATCTTGAAATTGGGTTATTATTATTACTATTAAGCCAACCCCAAGCAGCAAGTACAGACGTTTATATTTCATACACATGAATTTCACTTTTTTCCTATGATTGTGTCTCGTCTTCTATTTCTATTAACATAATATATGCAGAACTGTACTACACCAGTGTATCTGTGTAAATTATTGCAATTCCACAATAGTTTCTTGTTTATTACATCTATATTGTGGATCTTTTGAGAGGCTTTACACATAGAACCTGTCGAAATTTTAGCTCAAATGTTAGTAAAACAGGATCAGAGGCCTCAACTAGTGTACCTAAGTCTACAACAAATTATGTCGAGCCCAAATTATTTAGAAGAAATTCTGTGAGTGAATTTAAGAGGACAAGTGAAAGCTTTAGTAAAATTCAGAGAAGCAACTCAATCGAAAACGCTACTAGCGTCATATCATCTCTTTCTAAAGTTAGACAAAATATTATTAATTCACCTTATTATCCATTAAAACAACAGAATCCCCTAAAGGAAAACATGGACACAGCAGAAAATAAAGGAAATATATATGGAAATAAAACTTCATCAATTAGAAAATCTGTAGGTTTGGTGAGTATAGTATGATTACTATTTTCTAATAATTATTTGGTACCTAATATTACTAGAAATTTATAAAATCTGATTTTAATCAGGGAAAACGTTGAATTATTCTGTGATTTTCTTAACAATTCTGATCAAAATATGGAGTTTTAATTTTATTTAGTTGATCGTAGCAAATTTTTATCTGTAGACGGTTTAAATTCCAATAAATCATAAATGGCAGGTGCAAAGTAATTTCTTTCAGTAGGACATATTGTTGAGGTAGTACCAGCATAAGACAAATATCAGTCAAGACTTAACTACATTTTAAATAGTAAACATATAACATTGCTGATTCGACTTATGTAACGACTCGACGATGTGTAACTTAATATTGACATAAGTAATTCTATGAAAAAAATAATATATTTTTGGTAAAATAGGTAAATCTCGCGATAAGCTTTTATATCATATAAATTGTGTAACGTAATAATAAATTGATGGGTTTAAATTAATTTAAGTTTATATTCTTCTTTTTAGAGCTTTTCAATAAAAGCTTGTTTTTAAATATGTTTTTTTAATATTAATATTTTCTAAATAATAATGCTTAAGAATTTTTATTTTTCAAACTGACACATCTTTATATCAATTTTTTTTCATATAGAAGTAAGTGGTATTATATGTTTGGTGTTTCATACATACCCCATATCGGCGACTACGTAATTTCTCGCCACACAGTTGCGATAAAGTTAATATTATGTAGTGTATGCTATGCGAAATTATTATACCTTTAATTCTCTTTTAGGGGGACAATTTAAAACAAATTCCGAAATTGCATTCCAATAAGGAGCGTATGCACAATGATGTGTCATCTGTATTAAACTCGAACAATGCTGTAGCAAGGTATTAAGTTCTCATGAAGCCCATTTACTATTGTCTCTTCTATAAATGTATTCTACCACTACACCAAAGCATTTTATCTTAGAATTTGATATTAAGCAAAATAATGTGCCTGGTTTTAATCGTTAAATATTTCTGCTTTTGTGCCATAAAAACTCGTTTCATTATTTTAGTGTCAGGGCCGGTCGTTACACCATAGTCCCGGCGACAGGTAAATTATAGTGACAAGATCAGCTACCTTGCTGATTGTAATGCATTCGCATGTGTTGTAAGCCCTCCCTGACATTTATAAATGGATTATTTGTATAGACTGCTACAAACAGTGTGCCCACCCAATTGATAACCCTGCATTTACAAGTCATCAGGGACAGAGTTGCAGCGCCCCAGGCTCCCTCTACGCTGATACCATCGCTTTTATCATAAATTTATTGGGTCGTAAAAATAGAAAAACAATTTATGCAGCTATCTGCTTCCCCTGCGGAACAAGAAATGTAGAAAAGTGTGCCTTCGTGAACTTAGAGAGGCTTAAACGCATGCAAAAAATCAGCGAGTTACATGATCTTGTCACAATACCATAGGGAAAACCTCACTGTCTCCTGGACTATCATTATAAATTTATCTTGCAAATAATTTCCATTGATACGATTGTGTCGACAATGGTTGCCATGATTTTTATCATTAAAATAACTTTATCAGGATATGAAAAGATCGGCCCTTAAAATGCAAAAGGAGCAAAATATTAATTCTTCTCATCTGAATTTTGCAAGGAACAAGCAGTCAACTTGCAGCAGAGGTGCAGCAAATAACAACAGCCCTGACAGTAACAAAAGAAGAAATTCTTTGGGAAATAAAACCGGAATGATGTCATCTCTTGTTACAATCAGACACAACATGCTTAACTCGCCACACTTTAAATTAAAAGGTGACCATGGATCAAATGTGAATAATTTATTTCAAGGCACAACTGAAAATAAAATGACACTAGGATTAAAAAGGGACCTACAATTAGGAAAGGAAACAGTTACGGTAAGGGTAACAATGTAACAAATAAAAGATCAATAAAAATATATTTTTCCGTTTCAATATAAATTTGTTTGCTAGAATACACAAGTATATGTATTATAAAACCAAATTAAATAAATACATATCCTCAATTTGATTGTATAAAATAATGTCTCTTAAATTTTTTTGCTTTGATTGGAATTATTCTTACATGCATGTACATGTATATCTTTGCAGTTTTCGAAAACAAAAAAGGCTGATAAGGAAAACATTAAAACCTGAAGACTGGCAGTGAGATTATTTATTATGAAGCTAATGTTTTATGATGTTAATTATTGTGATTATTAATTTTATATTTTTTATTTTGTACTTAATATTGTTACATTTTATAAATTATTACTTGAACTAATATTAATACTGTTTAAACATTATTATTGTTTTTTACTTTTTTTATCTCCTTTTTTATCTCTAGAAATTTGTGTAAACTTAATATTATATTTCTTCTATTATTACTTCTCGCATATTTAGATCAAAACGAATGGTGATATTTCAATGATCTATACCCTGGTTCCGAAATAGTGTGTAGTTGATTCATACATAATATCACACCACCATCACAATTGAACGGTCTGCATATTTGCAATGGACCACAGAATTTCTTAGTGTGCATATTTGTGTACACTTTAGAAATGGTGGGCAGAACTCATTAGTAACCCGGGTCCTCCGCTCTCATTGGTGAGTTTTAGGCGGTTCTAAATTAAATTAAATTTCATTGGTCGAAGGTAAAGATGCCGGATTTCCGTGGATATACTGACGCATGCGCTGTTTCATGCATGTATGACTTGGCATGACAGTGGCGTTTCATTGTGTCTTATGTACGGTTGATTTGCGATATAAATTAATTATAATATTGTGTTATACGCGTGTTTTTATGCGATGGAAGCGACGAATGCGAGTAGTAGTGGTTCTAAAACCAATAATTCCAATCGTAAGCGAACGAATTTGACAGGAGGAGAACTGCAAATTATGAAAAATGTATACGAAGGAATATTGGAATGGTATACTGGAATCACTAAAACTGAGGCAGTTGATATATGCGCTTCTTTGACAAAAGTCTGTGTGAATAGTGTATTTTGTGCAATTACAGATGAGGAACCCATTGCAAAAAAAATGGTACCCCTATGGAATTTTTTTCTTCGCCCCTCATCTCCCTGAGCCGTCCATATGCTGGTGATGAATCACTCCACACTATTTCGGCACCAGGGTATATGTGGAAAGAACTTTTTTTAAATACATTATGTTATTTGTTAGTTTATCAGAAGCTGTAGTAACATAGAACCCATAGAAGTCCTGGAAGATAGCCAAAATTTTAAATTGTGTCGTGACTCAATGGGAATTAACTCAGAAAACTGAACAAGGTTCAGACACATGCGGATTTGGACTCTGGGGGGCCCTCGATAACACATTACAAGTGGGCTAATTTTTTAATGAGAGGTAAATTAATAGGTAAAATGTAAAATAATAACTATATGAAGTCTGTGCCAAAGTGTCAACTGTAAAGCTGCACAAACTCCCTAGATGCCGCAGTTTATGTACAGCATGCGTTTGTTTACAAGTTTAAGTTTATCGCATTTTGCTATTGTTAAAAATAAGATCGAAGCAACAAATTTACATTAAATTTTGTTTAAAACTCAAAAAGAGTTGTGTGGAGACCATCGAAATGATGAAGGAAGACTGGCATTTGGGGACGAGTGTATAAGCAAAACACAAATAAAAGACTGGTTAAGTGGTTCAAAGATGGCCGCACATCTGTTAATAGTAACTCACGCTCTGCGTGGCCTTCCGACAACAAAAACACCAAATAATATTGATTGTGTACAACTTGCAATCAATGAAGATCGTCAATTGACTGTGCTAGAACTAGATTGTGATCTTGGACGGCATTTGGGAACGAGTGTATGAGCAAAACACAAATAAAAGACTGATATCAGCGGTTCTAATATGGCTGCTTATAGTAACCCACGCTCTGGGCGGCCTTCAACGACAAAAACACCGGATAATATCAAACGTGTGCAACGTGCGATCACTGAAGATCGTTGATTGTCTCTGTGAGAACTAGTTTGTGATCTTGAAATACCAAAAACTATAATGTTTGGAAGATTTTAACTGAAAATTTGAAAACAGTTCGCATGTGTGCGAAATTCGTTCTAAAATTGCTGACGGTGGAGCAGAAAAACCTTCGCTTTGAAATCGCTCAGGACAATTTGGAAATGGCCAATAACGATGAAAATGTACTTAAAAAGATTAATTGGTGATGAATCGTGGGTTTATGGTTATGATCCTGAAACTAAATGACAGTCAGTAAAAGTGCGCCAAAGTCAGCAATGTCAAGTCATTGCTGATTGTTTTTTGTTATTATGAGGATCTTGTGTTCCACGAATATGCTCCTAGAGCTCAGACGATCAACAAAGAATATTCTCTTTATGTTATGCAAAGATTGTGTGACGCAATGAGAAGAAAACGGCATCAGCTTTGCTGCGACTTGGCTTTTCCCAAGATTCAAAAAGCCGCCCAAAGGACACCGAATGGACAACGAAAAAACAATCGAAACAAATTCAACGAACGCACTAAAGGCAATACCAAAAAACGAGTTCCAGGACTGTTTCCAAAAGTGGAAAGGCCATCAGAAGCGTATCAAATGGGCATTACATAAGGTATTTTATATTTGCCCAAATAAAAATGTTTTATTATTTCGTGCTTTCTTATGGTGTCTACCTAAAACAATAGAGTAAATAGATTTATCACAGCTTGAGTTCTGATTGTAGTTTAGTGAAGTTTGATCATAAGAATCACAGTAAATTACCAGCTTAAAATAAAATGAAACTTAGTTAATAAACACCTTAATATATAGGAGGTACCTTCTTATATATAAAGTAATATAATTATTTATGTGATATTACAAACTATCTTGGTCATTTTCCCATGCTAATATTTTGTTCATATTTGCAATACTTTTTGTACTCCATGGTTCTAGTGGATCAGGAGATTCGGAATCTTCGGATTCCACTTTGTCGTTGGCGGATCTACATGATCGTTGATCTACCATAGGCGCCACCCTAAAATTGCCAATTTAAAATAATAGTCTTATTCATGCTGGCAGACTGTACCTGTTCATTTTAGCTGTCTTAGGTCTTTTCTTACATTTTTGATTAATATTTGCTGATTGTGCTTCAGCCCCATTTCCATCTCCTTGAACTTTAACAGTTTCATGAAGCGTCACAGACCTTAACAAGAAACTTAAATTAACATTTACCGGTGAATTAAAAAAAAACTAGGTTAATTAACCTGACAGTTTTAGTTTTAAAAAAGTAAATGTAAAAATTGCTAACATCTTGGCCTATACTATATTATTGTATGCACAATAATTCGTTTATGACTTTCTTTTATAATATATACAAGGTTTTATAGTATTGTAGATTTTTATATTTTAATCAAATATTGAGAAATTTGAGAATTATATGTGGCAACTGCGTTTATTCCTGTAGGCGGTTAGTCAACTTTGTATACATTTTAGACGCACTGTCTGTTCTAAACGTCTTAAATTTTGAACCACAAGGTGGTAGAATATAATATATGTTAATTATGGAATAAAATAAGAAAATTAAAAGAAAGAAAAAGGTCTCTAATATCTGGTTTTAATATAAAAATATGCCCATTGTAACCTCACTCTTAATTTTATCCCGATAAATTATTTTATTTGCCACTGTGGTAAGGGAGCAAGAGAAAAATTAATTATCTGGTTAATTTACCTTGCTTATCACTAAAGAAAATCATTTAATTCCTTTCTTTCACATGAGCTTATACTTACAACTGTTCATCTTTCATTTCAACATCTACATTAACTGTTGTTGCCTTTGCGAAATTCTCATTTTTTAAGTTTATCCTAAGTCGTGGGTCAAAGTTTAAACTTTCCTTTTTGCGATTGCTTCCTATTTCCTGCGGAATTACTGTGTCTGTTGAACTTGAATCAGATTCCAGCACTAGTTTCCTTCTATCAGACAGTTTTGATTTAGCCGAAGCATTTCTCAAGTGTGCTGATTTTGCCCTTCGCGTTCTTGATACTTTGCCCAGCAAAGGACCTTCTACAAATATATATTACGGAAAATGGCAAACTGCTATGGACTTAAACTAAAATATACAATAATTTCTATCACTTGCCTCCAAAACCATCACTATCACTCGGATCCAAAGCTGCATACTTCTTTTTCAAATTATCTTCGACTTTCTTAACAAATGTTTCGGTGCCAGCGAAAATGCCAGCTAAACTCTTCACACTTTTAGTTCCTCGGCTTGGAGCAGTAACAACTTCTTCCTTTGCTAAATTGGCTGCCGATAGGGCCAAAAACTTTAATTTTTCTGGATCAACATCTTTGTCACTTGAAGCCAGGACCAATTCTCGAAGAGGGTCCTCTACTTTTAACGGGACGTTTAGTACAGGAATAATCGAAGGAGCGGTCTTTTCGACTGTAAATATTTGTGTTGATTGTGTGAATCCTTGGGAATCTGAAAGCTGCGTAAGAGCACCGAACATCGCAGAACCTAAGATGGTAAGAACAAAGACTACATTCCACATAAATATAAATACATAGTATTTAGTTATATTTTTCAAAGTATATACCATTTATGTCTAAGTACTAAAAGTGTAGGTAGTCTGGTAAACCTGTGGGGTGGGTAAGGAAAGAACTGGTTGAAAAACTCATTGAATTGTCATTGGCGTGAGAAAACTTGTAAAATTCTAGGTTTAGTGACTGTTTGACGGATATTTTGGATGTTTAGTATTTATATTCTTGTAATTACAATTGGTTTTGTTACTACAGTGTAGCATTTTTCAGAAAACAGTGAGTTAATAGCTTTAAGCCTCTTTGTAGAATATTTTTCTTTTGGTTTATTTTACAGATGGTAGGAAATATAAATAAGTTGAATTTTCAATAAGGAAATTGAAAACATAATCGTTTTCGTAATAAAGACATTTACAAATTTAGGGTCTCAGTGGAATTTAAATCAGAAATATATATGTTTGAACGTAAGCCTCGTAGTCCAAGACAATAGGGAACATTCCCATTTTGTTTCAAACAGGTTCAAAGTTGTGACGCCACAGGCTACAATTTTCAAACGACGAGGAGACCGATTCGGTCGGCTACGACGGGAGATCCCAGCACTCGACCGCTTGATTTCATACTTCATTCGGCCGCTTTCCGGCGCAACGCTATCGCATATTGTAGCTTGTGACGTCAGAGCTAGTTTCGGGCCGCTCCAATTTTATCGCTGTTTACATCCTTCATACTGATCGCGCGGATTTAGAAATATTGTTTTCGTTTGAAGTACACGTTTTATTACAACGTTACGCTATGTTTTCTAGTATTAATTATATATTTAAAATTTTAGTTATGTTCCCAATTAGTAATCGTCCTCCAAAAATCGACCTCCATTTCCTATCGCTCCAATGTGAAAATACCTGTTAGAAGAGTTGAAGATCTCAATTTTTAACCCTTTCACTGCTCAAAGCGTGTTAACTCATCTGTCATTTTTAAATTGGACCTGACTACTCAAGACGATTTTACGTGCTAGTGTGCTTTCTAAGCTTCTAATTTCTCAATCTGACAGATGACGTGGTCTAATTATGAAGTAAATAAATATTTGCCATAAATACGCCTAACGTTCTCGAGATAAGAAGCTGAATATGTGTAAAAATGCAATAATAGTCAATTTTGGGTATTTTCTCTCTTTCTTCTGCTCAAACGGCAATGACACCTATACAATTGTTTTTATAAATAAACGCCCTTTTTAAAAAGCCCATTGTGGTTTTCGTACACCTACCTGTTCTTGGGATATGAGACACGAAAGATAAGTTTTGGTCAAAAAACACTACATCTGTTGGACCGCTATTATCTCTCTATGACTCACACAAAATGAAATAAGTTATTGCTGTTAGATCATGAAATTATCTAACTAAAAGGCACCATACACTTTTCACATACCCCTTACCGGATTCGAGATATAATGCTGAGAAGTTGCAACATGTTTCAGATTGCATAATGCTTCTGCAAACTTCGCAGCATCATATCTCGAAAACGGTATATTTGAAAAGTGTAAGGAGCCTTTTAGTTAGACAATTTCATCATCTAACAAAGTAGGTTTCTTCTACATATGATAAAGTGTGACTTATTTTCATTTAGTATTAATTTGTTTTTTATTAACCTCTTTTCTACTATATTTAATATTATGGTTGCTTGGTCTAGTAATGAATTTAAATTATGTGATTTTATTAATGTTTTATAATCCGGTTAGTTAATTAATGTTCACTATTATTTATTACTTCGCATAAATCATTTATAAAAATGTCAAATAGTAGTGGCCCAATTACACTGCCTTGTGGAATTCCAATTTTGATTGTTTCTCTGGCTGACTGGAACTCCATATCACGTGTCTACTTTTACATACTCTTCTCTATTTTCTAGATAATATTTTATCCACCCGATTTTATTATTCCGTATTTTTCAAGTTTTCTTTATGTGAATGATTTATACTATCATAAACTTTAGACAAATCCAAAAATATTCTTAAGGGGATTTTATTATTTTCTAGGGCATTCAAGACACCGTTAACGCATTCAAACACCACAGTATTGATATTTTTGCCTTTTATAAAACCATGTTGCTTATCACTAAAAATATTGCTTTCCTCAATCAGTCTATTGCATACAATTTTTTGCGAATATCCTTGAGAAGGATGGTAAGAAGCTTATCAGTCAATTTCAATTATATCTCTTTTTTTTTAAGAGGAATTAATTCCGAAATTTTTAATGCCTACTCTTAAACTATTATATCATCTCATAGGTCTAAGAAAAAAATAACTGAAGGAAACTCACTGCCAATATCCATTGGTGCTGTTTTACTTTGGCTATTAAGCGCTAGATTCCTTTGATTATTTAAGGCTACTTGGTCTTGTAGATTCTGGAAAATTGTATTTATTATTTCTAAGAACTAATAATTGCTATAATAGTAACTATTAAAATGAACATACGTATATCTCACCTGTTGCTTTGTCAAGCCATTATTGGTGGCTGTTAAATTATTTGATAAATTTAAACCCTGTGCCGCTCCATTTATATCTAACTCATGGGTAAAAGCCATGACATCTAATGCAACAGTTAGAGCATCTCCAAACCCTCCACTTATATTAGGTCCTTTTGGATCCATTAAAGGATCTTTTTTGTTTCTTGAAATCAAAATATTATTAAATTCTACAATTCATCAAGTTTATCATTGCAACAATTCAAAGATATGATGTTTTCAATTTCACTATAATAGCCCTAATGATGAAAATTTGACAGGTAAAATATTTCCAGTACATTCATCGCCGTGAGAGGAGTAAAAACATGATCGTACAATATGACAGATGTAGAGTAGTTTCAAAATCAAAATTGATTTATTAACCTGCATTGTTTTACTAACACTTTCAGAACTAGACCATGCGCCTCATTACAACCAAGGATGAATAATAAATAAAGTCAACTGATGAATTAGATTTAGGGAATTATGTTTCTGCGTATAGAAAGGTCAAAGTTCATAAGGTTTTGAAACGTAATGTCTTAACTTTTGAATGAGGCTATAGTGAATGACAATTGCCAATTTTGATGTGTCACTTTACCAAAGCAACACTAAATACCACTAACAGGAACACATTATTGCTTACCCTTTAAGTTTTATAGGAGTGTTTATCGATTCTCTACCCCACATTAGACAACGTAATTCCTCTCCAGTTAATCCCTTCTTTTTAAGCGCTTTTATTGTGACTTTTCCTACCCTCTAAAGATAGTTAGAAGATAAAAAAATTATTGTACATTATTGCAAGAGAATATACCTTCCAGTTAGCTACAGCACCTTTTCTTTGTTTAGCTCTAGTTTTATTCTTTGATTTTATAACCATAACACCACGTTGTTCTGTACTTGGATCTTCGCTAGGTCCCAAGGATATACTGTATTCTTGTAGGTAATGATGAGCGTCTGATTGTGGTATAGCTCTCTCCAAAGTTATAACAATTTTAGCCCACTGCTTCATCCACTCCTTTTCACTTTGTTCAATAACGTGAGCATAAGTATTACCCATCATTGCAATCAACATATTAAGCAATAAAATCGGCACAAAAACCATAAATAACCCAAATACACTTTTTGCTACGACCGGATAAGTTGTAGATCCTAATTCTGGATACTAAAAATCTAAACTTTATACATTTGTTCAAGATATTTCACAAAGAAAATGATGCCGAATAAGCATTATTGTTAATATGAATACATATTTACATGGTTACTATAGTATGTGTTTTATAAAATATTAGGCACGTAAATAAGCAATTCTTACATCATAGTTTCCAAGAGTAATTTGAAACAGTGCCATCCAAGTAGAAGAATAGCTGTGGTACAGTGTAGAGTTTACACCTGGAAACCCTTTGTATAAAAAGAAAAATGATTGTGAAAATCCAAATAACACTATGGTATAAATGATTCCAAAAGTTAACATATCTCCAGTAATCATACTATAAATCATTGTAACAAATGGACCAGTCAGACGAACAGCACTGAAAATAAAACAATTAATTGTATTTAACAAGTTGCAGATAATATCGAAAAATTATCTTTTATAAATTATATTTCATATCATCCAAGCTACATGTTCAAGCTGTTTATGCTTGAGCATTAAAAAAATTGCTTCCACATAACATTATCTGTATAATCAAATACTATTTAAAACTGTCAATATTTACCCTGCAAAGAACATTAAGAGGAACCAAGACCCAGGCACAGCGAATAATAAAATAGCTTCCTCGGTTTTTCTATCTCCTGATAATCGGCACGGTATACAAGCTAATATTAGTAGGTTTGATACCAAGAATATAGTTTTGGGAGGAGAGTTGGACTACAAGTAATGCATTTTATTTATTATTATACAATAATTAAGTTAAATTTGTAACTTACTTGTTGTTTTAAAAATGTCCAAAGGCCTTGATTTCGTATTTCGTCGCCTTGTTGGAATATTACATAACTTAGAACACCAAGTATTGTTCCTACTTCGCAACAATATCTAAACATAATTATTATGCCTTACTGTTATTTTACTGAACTAATGCTATTTGTGTTAGCTTGTCACTAGATAATATTTTCAGTAATAAAACTAAGTGACATTAGGACATTTATTTTCTTATTTTTACTATATTTAATAGTGTAAATCATTTACCTTGCTATTACAGTAGGATCATCTGTCCATAGTAATAATGGTTCATCAGGATCATCTGGTCTCAAATACACCGCTAGCGACATGAATATCAAATGTACTACCAAGATTAAGAGTCGTTTTAGAAATTGATTCTGAAATTAAGTTATTTAAATAAGCTATTCAATGAAATGCACTGCAATGTAAAATTAGAGGATATTAATGTTTGCCTTCGCATTTAAATTTCGAATTATTTAAAAACTGACAGACAGAGCAATTTTCAATATATATTTTTTAGATTATAGCTACATCCTAAGCCTTTAAAATTATTAATAGCAGAATATTTTAGGAACAATTTATTTATACAGGAGGGGGAAGCGGTTGAGGCGCCGTGCGCGGTTCTGAACACTGCTACTTTTTTTTATTATTACTCAAAAATCTAACTGGAGTTAATTATTTATTAGTGTTTATATTGGATATAGGTATACTTACTTTCTTATTTAAATCAGATTATATTATGTTCATAATTTCATGGATTTTAATTTTTTTGCCTAATTCTTTTTCTAAAATAAAAGTAGCCTAAGCCTTATAACATCAGCTATCTGCCAGTGACAGTCCTGTCAAAATCGACCCAGTTGTTCCGGAGATTAGCCATAACAGAGACAAGAATTTAGACAATTGGTTTTTTGTTATAAGTACCGACAGTACTGTATGTATATACTTTCATATCCATTTAGTATATAGCTGTTATTTCAACATTACAAACAGAGCCTTCAATTTTATTTATTTGTATGGATATGCCAAGTAGGTGACAGCTGTCTAACATATTTTGAGAAGATTTACCTACATGTTAGTATTTGAAAATTTCCCTATCTTGAATAGTTTCGTAAAAAATTATAATTTTTTCTCAAATTAGTGTATTTTTTATTAAAAATAATTAGCAATACAAATTCTAAAGTAAACAATATTATTTTTATTGAGAGGCTTACAAGTTGAAAACAAATATTTAATTATTTTATATTTAATTAATTATTAAATATTTAATTAACATTTTAATGAAAATTAATAGCATACTGGCTATTAATTTTCATTAAAATTGGTGACCTTGGTGAATTTGAGCACATACTCAACTCTTATAGCCATACATGTAATTAAGTTATGCAAAACATCTTGTAAATTTTCCCACAAAACTGGTAAAATTTGTCTAAGCTGCCTGAGATTCTCTGCAAGTGGCTGATATCAATGTAATATCCCAGGCAGGATCAATTGGGTTTAGATCAAGAGAAACAGCTGGTAGTTTGTTAGTGGCAAGCCTATCATTGGTTTACGACAAATTAAATTGGTATCTTTAAGCTGTCTTCTAATAGTGTCTCTAGATATTTCAAGGCCAGCAGCAGCGGTTAAACTTTGTCGTATTACTGTTATAGAGTATTCTGGTCTCCTAGCCACCAAAAAGAAATAAAACGGTCTTGACGTGTTTTGGATTTCCATTGGAACCATATTTGTTTCATTAAATCTTGTTGCTAGCCGACGTACTACAACTTAACGCACACAAGCCACTGACATTCTAAGAGCCCTACTTGCTTCCTTGGGACCCAAATAACCTCGAGACATTTTATATTTTTGTGTGACTGAATGTCATAAATATGTACAGTAACCATAGCAATAATTCTGTCGTAGAAATCGAAACTGATGGATAGATAGCTGTCGTAATTATTTTTCATAGAAATACACCGACTTGAAAAAAAATCAGAATCCTGAAACTATTCAATATAAGGAAAAATTTCAAAAACTGGGATCGTAAATCGTACGTAAATCTTCATTCTGTCAATTTCGTTGAAAATGTCAGTTAGACAACTGTGGCCTACTTGACATACTTCAAATAAAAATCCCTTAGCAACACATACTTTATATTTCACCCTGTATAATTAAAGTGGTAGGTAAGGCAATAATTAAAAAAATGGCCAATTTTTTAATTATTCGAAATTTAAATCAGAAGGTCCTTTAATTTTGCGTTGCAGTGTATATAAGGGCTTATTTTACATAAGACTTTCATTTGACTAACCCGTGCAAATGTTTTCCATTTTTCTTCCAAAAGTCTCTGAATAATTCCACCATCTAACATGTCCAAATGCTCTTCTTTTGTTCCATTTAAAATTATGAACAAAGCTGAATTCCAATCTCAAAAAAAAATCAAGAATTTCAACATTTACTTTAAATATGCATAAGAGTCAGCCCAAACCATGTAGGCAGTGATCGTGTTAACTGATAAAATGATTTCTATATGCTAATATATTGAAACAAAATATTTTGTCCACAACCATTTGATAATAACAACAATATATTTGAAAAGTATTGTATAATGGAGCCATTATACAATAGTATTGAATAATAACAGCTGCTAATGATTTTACAACACCTTACATTTGATACATATGTTGCAATGGCAACGTACACATAATATCCCAAATATTTGTACTGAGAACTAAAAGCAAGGTGGCTATATGACCGCCGATTCGTCTCAACTGGTGACGTTTAAAAAAGAAATTATTTTTTGTGACATTTCTAAAAAGTATTAAGAACTGAAAAACAACTCATACAAGATGAGATATGTACAATAGTCGTGGACAAATTATATTATTGCAACTTGCAATTAATGGCCATTATTAAGTGGGGCGATTTGCACCCCTGGCCATCGGCTTGTGGTGTAATAATGGCTACCATTAATTCCTCTTTGAGTATTTAATGGTAGCCATACAGTACAATTATTTTACAGTTTATGTAGTGATATATCATTTCTGAACTTACTTGTACGGCCATCAGGTAGCAATGTATCCAGGGCATTCAGTGTATATGCCGAACAGGTAATATTACTGTAACGCCAAAATTCCTTTGCAGATAATTCCAACATTTCTCTAAACACTTCAGCACGTCCTGCAATACAAAATACAAGTGCCAGAAAATTAATAAATCTTTAATTCAGTTATTACTTATTACATAGTAGGTATATAAATAGTAGTTATGGTGAGGACACATGAAATAATGAACCCAAATAGATTCTAAATACAAAGAATTTCAAATTCACATTTTGTAAATATAATATTGATTAAAATATTATGTACAATTCATTTTAATATTATATAAGTACGTAAGCATAGTCTTAAATGACACTATTTTTCAGAATATAGATAAACTTTTTCATCAAATGTTTAAACATTAATTCTTATGAGGATGAATTATGTTCTGAGGTATGTAATAATATTGCTTACCTAGTTTGCAAGCTAGAGTTAAAGGAGTTAAACCTGCTTTATTCACTATCCCATTACTAGCTGGTAATTTTGGATGTCTTAATGCATAACCGAACATGTCCTACAAATGAATAGAAGTTGTAGGGGGGTAATAAAAATGATCCTAAGAAAAGATGTAGATTTACACCGTTGAGTGAGAAAATTATAAAGACATACAACGCTTATGGCGAAATGCATGATCAATCTACATGTTTAATGCTCTATATCTTGGAAATGAAGGCCTTAATAAAAAATCTTTATAGGGCAAAATATTCTTAATTTTAGACAAGCAATACAGTTCCTCATGTTTGACGTTCTGCTATGTTACAGCCTGTGTTTCACACTAGGAGCATTTAGGTTCTGAGATTTGTCAGTGTATCGAGAACTGTTGTTATAACGACGGATCGACAAGCAAGTAATAGGTTTTAGGAAATTTTTTCACTCAACGTTTACGCTAAGTTCTTATATTTTATAGTTAAATATATAGTGAGAATTTAAGAACTAATATATCAATCTCTTGGCCTTCATTTTTACGAGATATAAAAGTATGCATATTAATAAGGATTTCATAAAAATAAATCAAATTCTACTTTTACCAACTTATCACAGACAACAACCATGTGTAATATCATGTTTCCGAAATGGTCTTGATAGTCAGGATGAGCACCACTATCAAGCAATAAATTATATACACTTTCATTGGCACAGCAGGCAGCCCACGCTAAAGGGTATTCTCCTAAGTAAGCTAAACCTTCATAATCAGTATGTTTGGCTGGACGAGGTCTTTGTTGATCTCGCGGTAGAAAGAAACTTCCTAAAAAAAAATGATTACTATGGTTATTTCTAGAAAACATTAAGTAATAGCAAAGCTAATATTGAGTAAATTTTAGGTTTACTCTATGCACATTATAACTTTAACGCAAGCCAATAAAAATAAAATACAAAGAATTCAAAATGCTGGAATGAGTCGTATACAATATACCATTCAGATTCCATGTAATTCCTTATTTTAGAAACGAATTTAAACTAGAAAAAAGGTTCATATACCTATATTGTGGATTTTTATATAAACTTATACGATTCAAGTGTCCACAATATTTATTTAATACATTAGTGTTAAGATCTGAAATACATGATGATCTTGAAAATTGGTTTGCATTCACATTAACTAAAATGTTAAATATGATATTCAAATTGTTATCATTGCCTGAATTAAGATTTAAAGAATCCTTGAAGTTGTTAGCAGAGTAAAATTTTTTTTTTAGTTTAATGGTTATATTATTATGTTAGTTCTTAGTTTGTACCATGTTTAATAAGGAGGATTGGAAGATGGCACTAGCGAACCTCGTCCTTTTGTGTAAAATAATTTTGTATTTATTATTATTACACAATAAACATTATTATTATTATTATGACTGATTAGGAAATTCAAGGCTGCAGTTATTTGCGCATAAAATGTGTTTTACTGGCACAAATCCAAAGAGTTTGTGATTTTTTTGTTTTTGTTTTTTTTAAGTTTCGATATGTACAGTTTTTACTTGAAACATGTATTTTTATTAATTCTTAAAATTACAAGATATTAAAAATACCTACACGTCATAATGGTCTGTATAATTCCTTTTTAAATAGTTTTTGTTAAACCTGTTTAATTTTGAATAAATGTTTGGATTTTTATATGTATTTTTATCAGTATTTTCAGCGGTGTCCTTTAAAATTTTGTGACGAAGTGGTCCATGCCTTGTAAAAAAAAATCTGCCCCCCCTGAAAAATTTTGGAGCTGCGCCCAAGCATGTCTCAAAATTCCTTAATTATGTAACTATGGAAACGTATCAATTTTGTATTCCTATACTACAGAAATTAATATTTCATAAGTTATTTTTCGTAGCCTAGCAACGCCTAGCTGTATTACAATATTGAATTTTTCTGCAAGAGATCTCAGAAATGTTATTTTTTTTAAATGATCGATGGAAAGCAAGTCAGATGTCCAAATCATTATAAGAATAATTATGCAGCAATCCTTCTTAGCCTGCTCTTACTCGCTGCTGCATTATTTGTCAGGTGGAAAATGACATAAATGATAAAATTGCATTTATTTTTTAGATATGTAAAGTCAGTGGTGTCATTGTTCTACTATTATTGTGGTCTATTGTCACCCGTGAGCTACTGTAGTTAATAAATATTGAAATATAGCGAAATATTCTGTTTAATTTGCATAATTGTGCATCGAGCATTAAAACAAGCACGAATATTTATGTCATCTTACCAATTGCTCTTTGATTTACATTTGCCCCAGCTTCTACTAAATCTTGAACCAATTCATTGTTATTATATGCTATTGCTAGATGTAAAGCACTAGCACCTGAAAAATTTAGTTTAGTATTTTACTTTGTTACTTTAAGAATTACCTAAGTATTCTTCTCCTTCAACTGCGTCCAGTGCTAGCCTTGGAAAACATTTGATTAAGGTCCTTGCTAACCTAGTGTGAATTTTAGTATCACAAATGATTAAAACATGCAGTAAAGTCTCTCCAAGTGACCCCCTAAATTGCATTTGCCAACATGCTTCGTGATCTATCCATTTCCCCAGAGGATCATATCGACTTAAAGAAGCCTCAATAGGTAAAATAACTTGATCATGGTCTCTGAATTTCCAGCGAAGATATTCTGCTCTATTGATAATCTGACCTTTACCATCTTGGTACATCAGTTGACCAAATTGTTCTCGAATTAACTTTTCTACTTCTACTTGGCCTCCAGCGCTATAAGCATCTATCAATTCTCCTCCTGAAAATATGTTAGTGAAGCTGTTTTTGCCTGATATGGAAGTATTTGTTGGCACTTACCTTTTTTATAGTTTGCAAGTTTATATAATAAGCATTGATCTTGATTTGATGCTTGGCTAATAACTCTGTCCAATATAGAACCACCTGATAATTCTTTTTTCTTCCTTTTACAAGGTTTACAGTTATTTGCACCCATTTTATGTCATATAAATATTTTCTTGCATTGTCTTTAATCAATAAGAGGTCACGGTGAAGAATATATATGTCAAGGTTTTTATGATGCCTGGCACCAACTGGTACCTACTCATAACATTTCCTACATTCCTACTACCCTTGTAACTCCTTATTTATTTTTCTTAGTATTGTCTTTTCCAGGAATGTGGTGTTATTTGTGGCGTTACTATACATTTTTAAATAAACATATGGATAGAAATCACTTTCCTTTTCTTATTACGATTTTTGAATTTTATAAATGTAAAACCTCATTTTTGGCGGTTTTTTGCTTATAAATCTGAAACTATCAACGTGTCAAATTTTGTTAGCAGAACTCAGATTCGGATTCAGCACTCCAAAAAGAAATCAAAATTGCAAACAATTGTTTCTTTTCATATATTGGTAATTAGTTAAATTCATAAAATTGGTAGTAATTTTAAATTCCTTGAAACCAAGATGTGGCCGGCCTCTTGATATTGGCCAAAAAATTGATTAATTTCATAACCTGTATTTGAGGCGTGCAAAAACAAAATTCGCCATATCCCTTTTACAAGAAAATTGAGTTAAATGTGGCAATGTGTTTCTCTGGTTGCCCTACATATGTAGTAAGAATATTATGTAGCATTATTCCGATAAAATTGACTGATAAATATTCAATGTCAAGGCAAAACTCGCCTTTGCTTACATTTCAAAACCTGCCTTATTACACAGCCAATGGGAATGGGTAATTTCATACCAAGTGTATTATTGGCTTCAAGTCTGCCGACATATTGTCTTATTTTGTTGTAGCAATCTAGTGGGGCCGTGAGAAAAAAAGAAGGTAAAGATTATAGAATTTTTTTTGTTTAGGAGTTTTAAATTGTATATTGGTTTAAATAAAGGATATTTCTTTGAAAACTGGCTTTAATGTTCTTGCAAACCGTGTCTTATCCGAACTTAAACGTTTTTTTCTCAAAAAAAAGGGGCTGGTTTAATTAAATTTTTGTAAATATTTTTATTCACCGTAACAATCGCATTTCATTAATCTGTCTTATAAAATTTATTAAAATAAAAAATAACCCGATTCAACGTTTTTCTCGATTATCCATCATTTGCTTATGATGGACAAGGAGAGTTCTGCTTTTACACACCTCATTTGTTCACATTTCCCCTTGTAATTAATAGCTTTTATTCATGTCAGATAACAATAATACATAAATAATGGATTGAAGTACAATATTGTAGGAGTATATTAATAATGGGCATGATTGTCAACATGCTACGATGGATAGCTTCGGAGTTCCCTGGCATCAAAGTTGAGTCTGCAAGACGTTTATGTCCGTTTCTAGAATAGGAAAAATGCATAGGATTAAGACCATACAAACAAAATGAGCATCAATTGTCAAACAAGTTGATATATATCTTGTTAAAATCGACCATATCGACGGGAACATAAGCAAAAAAGTACATTGTATACAAGCGTTTCGATTTTACTTGGGCGCTGCCATGTGTTCCAAATTAAAGTTCAAGTAAAATATTATAGTTGCAAAGTTATAGATATACCGTTTGCGTGACCCTAATTGTTGTCACGGTTAGGTATGCTTGCATTTAAAAAATGATTTATCCGCGTTTTTAAACAGGCTGCCATTAAGTAGTATATGTGCTATACTATATGTAGTATGCTAGGATAATATATGAAGTCTCCGGGATGATCTCCTTTTTAATTTATCATTTATTATCAAGAGAATAGGCATATGAAAATACCCTTCAAAAGGCATACTGGGTAAAATCACATCTGAAAATCTGTCACTACCTCCCAGTCTATAAGTTACAGCTGCTACGAACTGTTTTGTCTCATTTTAAATAGCATACAAGGGATGTCTTGTTGCGGCTACCTTTGAATATTTTGAGCAATATATTTAAGTACCTAGTATAAATTGGAGACTAAAATAAATATTATTATAAAGTTACGGAAGCGATTGTGCACGATATACTGAAAATTCCCTATATCTAGGAAAAATCTGGCAATATCGTATCTGGAGGTGACAGACACAACCCCCTAAGGGCGAAATATCAATCCTCTAGGACCTCAAATAACCGAGATACAACCCTGGCCCCATTTAGAATAGTTGTGGTATAAGAACATATGGCCTACCCCCTGAAGAACATTTCCAGACGCCTTGTATACAAACTAGAATGGAATGGAATAATCGAGAAGCTTCTAGAACTTCCTAGGACAAATAATATATAAAATCCAGCCGATCGCGACAGGAGTTTAGTTTTGTTGAAACACTTAGTGACAAGACCAAGTTATAAGTGTTCAGTAGTTATTTATAATTGTGACATGTTAATAACATGGAAGTTAATAAATTAAGTTAAAATTAAGTAATCAAGTTAAAGGTTCTATTATTTTTTTTGTATTGTACTGGTTAGTTCCCCCCTGGTCTCCGACCGATACAGAGGTTCCTGCCAGCCTCGATACTGAATGACAACTCCCCACATGCGTGGGGTGAGTGATCATTGAGGCCGCAACATGTTTCCTGAGCAGAGTTTGACAAGCCTTCCAGATCTTCTTGATATTATTATTGTTAGTACTGTTTCTAACATGTACTAATCAATTTCAACACAAAATCAATCAAAATATTACACTAAATTAGAGAATAACTGTATTACTTCTATTTCAAGAATTATTGTTGACCCCACTTTACCACAAAACGTTCGATGGTATTAGGCAATTTAGACATCCAATGAATGCCAATGATGCCGATGAGACACGGCCGAGGAACGTTTAAAATGGATCCGTAATATTTAAATGGGAAATATTCTTATTCTGCATCACATTCACCATCCAATTGTTTTATGATATGACAAAAGGTATATAGTGTATATAATATCTGTATTTATAAAAATGTGTATATACCTGTGTTAATCTGTAAAATATAGGCATAATATAATTTTTATAAATGATTTATTTAATTTTTTTTATAAAATCACAAAAGTCAACATACTAACAATTCACACAAAATTCTTATGGTGTAATTACTGAGTAACAATTGAAAAAGTGTCGACTTAAGAGTAAATAATAAGACTTAGAATACAAGAGAATCATTGCAACATTGTTATTAAAATTATTTAAACTTCAACAATTTCTACTTTTTAGTAGCGTAACCATAATACAGTTTGAATTTATAATAAAAATACTTCAATCCAATTAATAAACCATTAATATAAAATAAATAGTTAAATATCTGTTTTAAAAATAAATATAACTCTAACAAACTAAATTGAATAAAATAAATTAAAAAAGCAAACAACATGTACATATAAATAATTCGTCATCTACATATTTCTAATATCTTCTGTAAAAAACCATCATGTAACTTAAAAAAAAATCCACGAAAATAAATAAATATTTTACATTTAATAATAAAGGAAACCGTTAATCGCGTGGCCATTTTCAAGTTATCTGATGATTTTTTTGAGTTAGTTATAATAATAAGATAAAATAATTTTTTTAATGCTATTTATAAGTAAAAACCTCAATTGAACAGACATACGGTACATTTATCTATCATTTAACCATGATATGAAAGTTCAGGTTGCTAATACAAATAATATATTAGTGTGTATAAAGGTCAAAAGTTAAAACTATCAAAAATATTTGTATTGTTTAACCAAAAATATTATTTTATAGAATTCGCACATTGAAGAATTAAATAGGTTCTGAACCGGTAGGGGACATAATAGAGGATGAGGGTCGATCAATGTAATATTCATTAACAGGCGAAACAGATGTTCTAGTTAATCTGGATGGTTGAAGATGAGGACTGTATCTGAAAATAAATGATTTTTAGTACTATTATACTAATACATTTTCACTACTTTGGGTTATTTCAATACTTGTAGCATGTACTATTAAAAAATGTTTTACTTTATTTTTTAAATAATTAATCAAGTAGATAAAGCATTCAATAAGGAAATTTCTGGCACTAGTGTGCCTCAATAGGGAACATGACTAAACTAATTTTAAATATTAAGATAACACTAAAAAACATAGCATAACATTGTAATAAAACGTGTACTTCACAAAAAAAAAAGATTTCTAATTTCGCGCGATCAGTATGAAGGATCTAAACAGCGTAAAAATTGAAAAGGTCCGAAAAGAGCTGTGATGTCACAAACTACAATATTTGGTAGGCGTTGTGCTAAGAAGCAGCCGAATCAAGGGGTCGACTGCTGGGATCTTCCGTAGCCGAATGAATCGGTGTCCTCCTCGTTTATAAAGTGATATGTGATGTAATATTCAAATTCGGTTCAGGCACTAACTATTATTATAGTGATGATTATAATATGTTTTTTGTCCTAAAATTTTCTTATAAGCATATTTTGCAATGAAAATAATGTGTTTTTAACAATAAAAATGCAAATTTTCATTGCAAAACCACAGCAGTCTTTTAAGAAAATTTTGGGACAAAAAACTAATACAATCATCACTACAATAATAGCTAATGCCTGAAACTAATTTGATTATCAGATCTTATGTAGCCTTTTAATTATTTATAGTTAACTAAAATAAATGCATTTATTTGCCTCAGTTTATTAAAATCGCAACATTTGTTATTATAGTAATGATTACAGAGACTTTTTAATACAGGGAGATCCAACGGTTCGTTCATAAAACGCTAGAAGAACCGATCTATTAGTGTTCTAAAAAGTGCAATGAGGGCGAGAAAGAAAATGGAAGATGGAGACTGTAGCGGCGTCCATTCAGTAACGCTGCTTCTTCTGATCAGAGCGCCAAGCCAAGCCGCCAATAACTTTGTAGCTAACTTTGAAAATACTTAGCGATGAAAAGTAACATTTTCTGGGCTTAAATGATCCACCCTTTAGCAAACTATACAAAAATGCACCATAATTACACTCTTATTGTTCACCTAAATCGCAATAAATAAAAAATTCATAGAACACACTAAAGAAAACACAAGTACACAACAGCGTTTCGGCAACCCCTCAACATCTGTTCCATTCATAAATTGACCTTGACGTAAAACCCGAGTAAAACACATGAGGCGATGCTGCGTTGTTGAGAATTATATCTTAAGGCACAATACATTTTCGGTTTTCACCATATATTATTAATGCAATAAGGCAATACAATAGATTACTTTTACCAAGAAGCGGTTTTAAATAACATTTTTGTATTAAAATGAATCAGATAGGTTGAAATTGTGAAATTATATGAATATCTCGTAGGGTATTCAAAGACTGTGGCAAATGTGTTGTTTGGGAGAAAAAGACAAAGACTACAATGGAACGATCTTGGATCGACCAAAAACGTAAACAATTCTGTCTCCCCGTGTTAAAATATCTTGATAATAATAATATGTTTTTTGTCCTAAAATTTTCTTATAAGCCCGTGCCGTGGTTTTGCAATGAAAATAATGTGATTTTAACAATAAAAATGCATATTTTCATTGCAAAACCACAGCACAGGCTTTAAAGAAATTTTTGAGACAAAAAACTAATATTATAATCACTATAATAATAGCTAGTGCCTGAAACTAATTTGATTATCAGATCTTATGTAGCCTTTTAATTATTTATAGTTAACCAAAATAAATGCATCTATTTTGTCACTTTACAAAATCGCGACCTTAATATTTGAACACACATCAGCCATGCTCAGTAAAATTTAAAATAGGTAAACAACCCATTTGTTATTTGGATGAAACTTGTATACTATCATTCGTATGCAGTCAGAAGAGACGGGATAAATGAATCAGTTAGATGCCAAGTATATATTCATTTATAGGAAAGGCAACGAACCAACAGTTGCATATCACGACACAGAAGTTTTATTAAATTACGTGGTAGTTTAAAAGTCACACACTTTGATAACTATACATTCTAGCTTATGATGTCTCTATATTGTCTTCCTGTAATTTTATTGTATTTTATTAATCATATATTATATTTACCTATATAGTTTATAATAACTACCATTATTTTTAATTATGTTTGACACCCATCTGAATTATTGTATTTTTATACAGAATTAGTAAATGCGTATCTAACAATGAAATTAAAAAGACTAGCAAGGCAAACGGAAACGGTCGCTGTGCAAAATTTACCACACTCCCTTACCAACAATTAAAAAACAATTAATAATATAAAAGGTATTATCGTCTTATCTAGGTCTTTCTTAATTTTTATTTACATGTATACTAATTCATATTTAGACATATATTATCAAAAACAATAAAATATTTGTTGAAATTTTGTGTCTATTTGGGGTTGGTAATGATTGCCGTGTAAAAGAGTCATTAATCACGTGTAACAGTTGGTTCGATGCCTTAACTATAAGCCACCACATTGTTAATTTTATCAGTATAGTGGATAATAAATATTTAAGTTATCAACACATATATTTCTAAAAATCTTACTTTCTAGATGTAGCAGTTGGATACAAATCATCCAAAGTGTTATCTTCAGAATCGGAGTACATGGAAGAAGTAGGCCTACCAATCTTGGAACTATAAGTTTGATAACGATTAGGTACATTAACATAATCGTTTAAGAGCGATGGACTTCTAGCACATGTTTTATATTCTTTTGCAGGTTCTGGTATGGCAGATGCGTAACTAGACCTGCGAACAACAGGAGATCTATAATCGTAAGATCTACGATCTAATGAGCTATAATCTGTTGGTGACTTATAACCTAAATCCAGATCTTTATAAGTACGAGTGGAGCTAGGTTTTCTAGGCCTTTTCTTCTCATTGAACCTAGTATAGAAACTTTTTCGTCGTATTCTGTCGATAACTGATTCATTTTCATCGCCTGAATAAATATGACCATTAGGGGATACAGGCGAATGTAAGTCATTCGTATGGTGGAAGTCCGAGCATACTGACCAGGAATCACAACTTAAATAATCATCACCAGGTGATAACATTGTAGAGCTTTCATCAGTAGTCGTAAGGGAATTGCGATTTTCTCTAGGGTTTTCAGCTGGTTTATTTTCTTCACTTGTATTTGTCGCTGCCTCTATTACAACTAGTGGTTCTTTTTTACTAGGGATATGAGACAAATCTAGCTTAAGATTCTTCCTATCTGGTCGTTGTTCAGAATTACTTTCATTTATATTAGCTTTACTAGGATTTTTATAGAATTTTGGAGGTTCAGGTAAGTTGTCTAGATTCAAGCTACGTCTAAACGAGTTTACTGGTAATTTTGATTTAACTTTTGATTCCTTTTCTTTTTCACTATTCAACACAGTATCACTTCTAGCACCATTGTAAACACTCTGAAATGGCTTTACTTTATCAAAGAGCAATGAACGAGGACGTTCCTTTTTGTCTATTTTTTCTGACTGACTAGAATCACTTTGAGGGGCCTCGATTTTAGCACAATTTAACTTATCGTCTTTACAGTAATTGACTTTATCTGTTTTATCATTATTACTTACAATCACAGCTTCAGTAGTTGTATCACTATTTTTTTCAATAGATTTCGATTTTCCAGTTTCTTTATTCTTATTTTTTTTTAAGGATTTTTCCTTCCGTTTATTTTCTTGTTCTTCGTATTTCTTAAACAATCCTAAAATTTTTGTTACAGATTTTTTTGAAGCCTGTAATGGTGTCGAACCCGGTAAATCTTCAACAGAGACTGCTCTCTTTATGAGCCCTGATTCTGTGCAATGTTCTAAGTTTCTCGGTACACTCTGCTCACGTAAACGTCTGATAGCATTCTCTACTGATGACTTTTTCTCTTGTAAAACCTTAATGTCTTCTGAGTCTTTATTTACCATGTTACCAGTTGAACGAAATTTTTCAAGCTTCCTTTCTATGGATTGTAATAATTTATTTTTATGCCCTTTATCTTCCTCGTTAATATTCTTGTTTAATATATTTTTATCCTCTTTTGTTTTCTCTTTTGACTGTCTCCCGAAACCTTTCCGTAATTTGTTTATTTTTGATTCCTTCTCAGGGGATACTTTTAATTTTTCTTTTTCTGTGCTCTCAGTGGGATAACTTTTAGGGCGTGCAATTTTTGAAATTCGTTCCTTTTTCACAACAGGAGCGACATTTTCAGCAGCCTTAACATTAATATAATCATGTAAAACTTTTGTTGTATTTACATAATCGTGTTTTTGTAAATTTTTACTGTTCTCGTCATTATTTTGTTCATCTGAACATTGAGCTGGTACGTTTACATAATCATGAATATTTTTTACATTATCCTCCAAGTTTTTAATATTATTTGAGACATTACTGAGCAACTTATCAGTTTCCTTAGCAATTTTTTCCCTGCTCTTACTCAAGTCCCTAGATATTTGTTCATTCGCCAATTGTTTGTCTCTCGAACCTGATCTATCACGTCTTGAGGTCAGTCTACCCTTTCTCTTATCTCTAATTTCTTTTAATACTTTCTGTGTTTCCATTTCTCTTTCTTTTTTCTCTTTCAAGTACACATTCTCTTCTTTTGGAGAATCAAAGAAATCTGGCCGTAAAAACCGAGATATCTTACGAGAATTACTGGACGGTTTTCTCAAATCAGTCTTATTAGAATCCATAGAACTTGGTTTAAAAGATTGTGCCAAATCGTAGGATTTATTTGGTGAATATCTGTTATAAGAAGAATCAGAGGAATATTTTGAATATGGGCGAGATGCAGCAGAGTCTGAGTAACCTTTTGAACTACTTTCCAAGCTATCTGTATTGTTTCGATAAGATGACGATTGGCTTTCTGATATACTAGAATCTGGGCTTTGCAAATCGGATTTGGAGGCATATATTCTAGGTTCTCTTACTGATAAAGATTTTGATAAATTTGGTTTACGATAAGAAAATTTGCTTTCACCCCTTGGTTCGGAACCAATACTAGCTGATCTTATGTTAAATTCATAGGAAGGCCTATATTCCTCTCGGCTGTTTTTTACTGGCAGAAAAGATCTGGAAACTTTCAAATTGGGCTCTTTTGATCTATCCAATTCACTTTTCGTTATATTATCTTCTGTATTAATAGAACCACTATTATTTTCTACTGAAAATCGCCGTGGTAATGTTGATGATAATCTGTCTACTGATCTTCGAAGTGACTTTGGTGCTTTTGATAAAGGATCATCTGTAGTGCGAGATGATAAGGTTCTATGTAACTTTCTTACTTCGGAAGGTGCTAGTTGAGAAAGCAGTTGTTTTTGAATTCTCTTTGATAAGCCTGGTGTTAGATATGACAAAGCCAAAGCATCTTCCTCAGAAAGTTTTAGTTTTTTTAAGTTGAGGTCTGCTAAATTAAGGTTTTCGCTCTTCAACATGTCATCTGAAATAATGTTGACAGCGTATTAGTTTCTTAAGACTTTACATGTCCTCAATCAACTATCAAACCTGGAAGTAATTAACTAAAGTCAAAATGCTTGTTTCATAAAAAATTTAAGCTCCTATTATTATAAAGATATTTAACAATAATTACAATAAATACAATATAATTTCTGTAAAATGTAAAGTACTATAAATACAAGTATTAGACAGTATAGGCTGTACAGTTTTGGATTTTGAGGACTTTCAAATGAGAGCAGATGGATTTTTTATAGTTTTTCATTGACTTATAAATGTTTGTTACTCTTAACGTTCTTTAGATAATTTTACATTAGGTTTAGGTTCCAGGCAACGTCTACACGAGTTCATGTATTATGAGCAAATTAATATGGATTATTAATTCCTTCCAAGTTGCATCCCATATAATTGGATGACAAAATTGTTGATGCATGCTGTTTACAACAAATACAACTTGCAAAAAACAAAAAAGGACACCTACCTTAATATGTTAGTGAATTTTTGGCACAAAACATCTGCTGCTGCTTGAAATAAAACACAAACAACAAAAATTAGTGTAAATAAAAAAAATAAACAAATAAAAAAATAATGCACTAGCTCATGCAATGTTAGAATGTTTTTGTTAGAATTTTGTAAATCTATATTGCCGAGAAAATAAGAATAAAATTTTCTTTTTTTTTATTTTATAGCTGCATTTTAAATAAGTAAATGAACAAAACAACTGTGTAGGTACCATGGTCTGTAAGACTAGGTATAAATCTATTTTATATTATTTAAAAAGTGACTCCTTGAAACGATAATGAACTACCTACTTTTGAAATTCTGTAAACACGGCAATCAGTGATGTATTAAATAGGATCTGGTAAGGTAGCGTCAAACTTTAACTCTATGACAATTTCATACTAAAGATTAATCTAAATTTTTGAAGGGTCTAATGGATCTATAAATTCGTAATATAATCAGTACGGCACAGTTTTCTATAAGGAATTAACCTAACTTTGGTCTCTCAAAGACCTTGTTAGGTCGCTTCGATTTTTGTTGACTTAACAGGCCATTGGATATGGCCTATCCAATGAGCAGCTAAACCATACATTTATCTATGTAACACATATTTTATGAAATAGCCAACTTCAACCACTGGTTTGTGACCACCACTGTGAAGTCTTTACTGCCTTCAGCGAGTAATGTTTCTACAGACTCCCTTTCTGCATGTGTTACATCAATTAATTATTGCATCAAGTAATCTGTTATTAATCACTTCATTTAAGAAATCATTTTTCTTATGGGAACGCAGGATGTTCTCATACTGAAGGTTAAATTCTAGTTCCCATTATATGACCTCTCAAAAATTTCGATTTGTGTCTTTAGTTTAAGAGATAATACTCTGGAATAGTGGTGTGCAATCGTTACTTTCTGAAGTATGGAGTAGATTAGATTCAAATATCTGATACTTAGTATTCGTGACAAGTAATTACCGATACCGACTGATTACTTGTATGTGATATACCAATATCAGACTCCGAACATTGAGTAGGTGTTCCATCATATGAATGAAATCAACTAATTAACAAATACCTCCGAAATACTTGATATTAAGATAGTATCCACTTGCTCTTTGGTTATTGTAGTAGGTATCTTTGAATATTTAGATGTATTAATATAATAACGACAGAAATTTTTAAGGGATATCTAAAAAGTAAACCAGAAACTAAAATAAAACCTCTTCAAAAAATATAACAAAAAACGCATTGAATAATTTGTAATAAGATTTCTTAAAAGCTAGAATGCAAATTATTCCTGTTGGCCAGCTGAGACACTAGGATATGTAGTCGTTTTTGTGGGTGCTACATTATTTTACCATAGATTACATAGAGGTAATTACAACAGAACTGAACTGATTACTAATTGCTTTCGGTTCTGTTCAGGGTTCGGTGATAGGTTTCGACTCACGAATACTTTTCTGTCTGGGATTCGATTACTTCGAATCCGAGCAAGTATCAGATACTAAAGTAATGAGTAGATACTATTCACACCACTACTCTGGAACAACTAAACTGAATCGCAGCATATATTTTACCTTTTGTTATTTTTTCCATGAAAATAATGATAAAATGTAAAGTGATACTTGGTAATTAAAATTTACTAAATTTAGAGTTTCTATTTAACTTGTGAGGTGTGGCTATCTTGCTTGTCAAGCAATCATATGGTGTGCTTGTGGTCTTCGAATTATTAGTTGAACTTTTAAAGAAATATCTGTGGATATTATTATGTGGGGGCCCGATTTTTTTTAGAGAACATTAAGTTAGTAAAATGACCTTTAGTAAATGCATATTTGGAAATACAAATATAACATATAACGAAACAATTTTTAAAATTGCATAAATGAGACATCAAATTTTATTAATGTTGGTTCAGTGCCAACTCAAATTTACTATTCATTTTTGCTTGGTGTACATAAAATTACAATAACGTTTTCACAACTATTTTTAATTCAAGCAAACCCACTCCTATTACTGATTTAACTGTTATCTAAAAATAACTGTTTATCCAGAATTTCAAAATTTATTGAATCATCAGAGGATAAATAATATAGTTACTTGTTTTCAATTATTACATGTTACTATAGGTCACGTAAAATGCTTGTCCCACAACTACTAAGTGGGATATTCTGGTTAAACTGTGGTCGTTTTTGTTTATACTAGAATAATAAAATTAAAACACACAAATTAACATCTGCTGTAGTACTAACTAAAAGGGATTAAATAAAGTAAGATTAAAAAAAATAAATAGTAGTTATTAAACCGTTCAGTATATCATTATTTTTACTGTAAAGATTGTTAATAAGCTGAATAATGAATACAGAGGTAGTCGATAATTTATTTACCTATGGCCATTCACTAATAACTATGAAAACATTATACAAAAATGAAGGGAGTGACTACTGCACTGTCCAGACAGTACTCCTAAAGACTGTCTAGACAAATGTCTGTAACAATCTTAAAAATATTCTTGGGAAACTTCTTGGATCTCCTTGGCATGTACACGTATATGTGTACATGTATGTGGTTAAATAAAAAACATAAACAAAACCAAAATTACTGCGGGGTTCGAACGCACAACCCTCGGTACTGCAAGCAAATGCTATAGCACTAAGCCACCAACGCTACAGCAAACGGCTGATGAAGTCAGCTATACATGTCATAATGCTGACACCTTTGTCTAGACAGTGTACTAGACTTTTTAGGAGTACTGTCTGAACAGTGCAGTAGTCACTTCCAAAAATTAATTGTAAAATAAATCTTTGAATCTTAGTTTATGTTTAATTTTTAAATGTCAAATTAAAGTTTCAAACTTTTATGCGTTTGGTTTTTCGAATCTGTTGACACTCTGAGAACAGTCCGAAATACCAAAACCAAGGCGAATGTGGTTCTAGGCAACCCGAATAAGGTTTATGATCATATACAATTAAAAACAATAGGGAACAATCCCATTTTTTTTATTGCATAAAAATATTCTACCATACTGAAAAATTAGATAGGCAAAATATAACGCCTTAACTCCCAATAATAAATTTGATTTAAATTATTAAAGTCTCGCGCGCGAGCGATCCGTTTCGAACAGGTTCAAAGTCGTGACGCCACATCCTACAACTTACAAACGACGTGAAGACCGATTCGGTCGGCTACGGGAGATCCCAGCACTCGACCGCTTATTTTCATAGTTCAATCGACCGCTTTCCGGCGCAACGCCTACCGAATATTGTAGGCTGAGACGTCACAGCTCGTTTCAGGCCGTGTCAATTTTATTGCTGTAGATCCTTCATACTGATCGCGCAGAATTAAAAATCTTGTTTTTT